>NIPQ01052879.1:0-26481 GCA_002806875.1 Lepidotrigona ventralis hoosana | reverse complement strand
TATATATATATATATATATATAATTATCCAGTATATATATATATCCATATATATATATATATATATAAATTTAGGATTTTCAAATAACTTAGAATTCTGTAATTCTATAATTCGTGGTCTCTCAATTTTCTGAATCGCTAACGACGCAAGTGACATTTTGCGAAACACCATACAAATTTTATACTTTTGTCACGTCCGAGGCGATAAAAAAATTCTCCGACATTTTTTGAAATTGCTTCCCCTTACTCGGCGTAACGAAAGCGGCCAGTGGGAAAAGGAAAATCGGCGACGGTTTTGTTCTAATGATACGGCGCGAGTTTGTGAAACTCGACTTCACGGGGCGGGGAGGGAGCGGGCGGATACGAGTTAAAAAACTAGTCGAAGCGCGAGTTGGCAAATCGAATAAACGAGGCGAAATTTCTCTTGCCCTGCACGTTTAGAAGTAAACGTTTCAGCAGAACGTAACCTGGGATTACGTGCACAAGCCGTGTCTCGTGGGTGGCGCACCTCTCGAGAGCTGCATGCTCAGCGACCGAGATAATGACAGCCATAACGCAATTAACCCGTTTCTGGTATTACAGTCGAACGAGCGTGCGCGGCGCCGGCGTGCCGCGAGTTTGACAGTCAATTATCGTCTAATAGAATGAGAATTTCGCGCGAGAAAATCTTCCGTATGCCGATTGTACTCGCGTGTGTCGCTTATACGCGGTTCGTGTCTCTCCTTCGAAATTTTCGATCGATTTTTCGATGTGGAGGTCGAACCCTTGCCTCGGGCAAGCGAATTACCTTCACTATATGCTTTTCCGTTTTTCTAATTTTTGTATCAGATTTTCTCTCTTATTCAGCTTTCGATTATTGAATATTCCGGGCGAGAAAATATTTAGTATACACTATTGTATGTATTCTTTTACTACGGTGCATTTATTTCATAGTTATTCCCTTCCATTGAAGGACAAACAGCTTAATTTTATTATTCATCTTTAGGGAGAAGCGAAAAATGATAAATCGTGGGGGTAAAACGTTCTTCACGAGTTTTTTTATTCTCAGTTAGTTGCAGCAGATAAAAATTATTTATTCACTTTACATAATCGAACGTTGATTCCTCGTATTTACAACGAGATTTACAGGGAATAGATTTTATCCCTGCAATTTTCTTTCATTTTCCTGTGGTATCCATCTCTCCTCGTCACAGATCACATTTACACTGTATCGTCTGTATGGTCTTTGAAGCAACTAAAGGGAATCGTTTCGTCTTCCGATCGCCGCTTAAATTTCAAGCAGTGGCATCGAACCCCACTTGCGGGAGAGAGCGTAACGCGAATCCACCCCTGGCAGGCTCGAAGACAATAGAGGTAGAGGGACTCGTTTGCGTGTACACCAGATGGTGGTAAGTGGCTGGCTGCGGCCACTGAATGGATCCAGTTTTCATCGAGATGCTGCTGTCTGTTCTCCTGCTCCTCCTCCGGAGGCAGACACCGCCACAAAGAGAAAGGGTTGGAAAAGAGTATCCGTCGCCCCCTGCGTCAATCCAACGTCGAGTTAATGAAAGGCTAATGGGCTCTTAATTCTGTAGAGCTGCTTCCTGGATCCTCCCCTTCTGCACGAGCCCCCTTCTGCTTGGAACCCTCGTGACGTTTCTTTCTTCCCCCGTTTCTTTCACCCCTTTTCAACCCTTCCTCCCTACTCCCCCTTTCTTCTTCGACAACTGTCTCCATTTGCCCAGAAGAAAAGTCCTTTCACGTCGTTGCAAAAGCATCCACGTCGCATTCGCCTCGGAGAAGGACAACTCGGTCGTTTCCCTACGCTTTTGTTACTCCTCTTTCTCTCTTCGTCGTCTGCATCCAGCTCGAAGAATTCGTAAATAAAGCACCGTTTGCTCCGCTGATTTTTTTTTCCTTTTTCCTTTTCTTTTCACCGTTATCTCTATTCCTCTCTTTTTCCCTCGTTCTTGAACCATCAACGTCGAGGTCCCTCGACGGGGGATTTCGTCCGTCCTTCTCTTGCGCGCGCGTTACGTAGATCTCTTTCCCTGTCTATCTCCGGGTTTCTATCGTTTTGTTTGTACCGCGTTCCTCGCCACGGTCTTCGCCTTTCGCCGACTGGAAAAAGGAAACCGTGCGCTCACCCCCCCGGAGAATAGGCTGATACGGGACGTAGGTTCCAGCTAGACGGAATAACCGACGAGCAACGGGGGAGGAGTTCTACCGGGGATAGTAGAAAGGAAATCGCGCAAGATCGAAGAATCAGCGAGCGGTTATTCCGGAAAGGAAACATCGAATGATTGGTTAGTCGCTCTTTTATTAATATCAGAATTAAGTGACAAAAGTGACTAATTTTATTCGAAATTTTACGGACGCGGAACCGTGTATTCTTAGGAATTTAAATTATTTTTCATAAAACTCCATTGCGTTGTAAAGTTTCTCTGTTTCTTTTGCTTTAATGTCTCCGATGGAAATTTTCTGCTTTAACGGTTCTATATCTAATAAGTAGCAATGAAAACCTCTCTGTAAAAATAGGTCATCTATAAATTGTAGCTATTTACGATGGAGGAACTTTTCGTCAAGTTAGTGAAATCTCTGTCACACTAAAAATTGTCCATCCGTAACATTCGCAGGTATTCTTAATTTCCTAATACATACATGTTTCACACAATGCACTTGTGCACGTTTATTTCAACCGTTAAAGTCGTAAATTTATAATCGCTAGTACAGAGTATTACGCGTTTTGGAATGTTTTTCCAAGCGACGACTCGCCAGCGGATGGAACTCGTTTCGATTTTCTCCAACGCATAGTCGCGATCTTATGTCGATCTTACTAGCACCAGATCTTCGACGGATCTAGAAACTGGCGGGGATAAACACGGGGACGCGGGAAAATGTCGTTAAATTCATCCGGAGTTTGCTCGTCAAATATTCAACGTTCTCGCTCTTTGCTCGCCGGTTGGTCGCGTTTATCTTCGAACCGGCGAGTTTCGAGTCGGAAATTAAAGAAACCGATTCATTGGAGATACAGGTGGAGGGAAGGGGGCGAGGCAATAATAAACACGTACAGGTTATTTCGCGAGCAGCTTGTGCAAACGTTCGTAACGTACCTACCTGTTCTCTCTGAGCTTTTGTCGAATCGATATTAAACGAATCGTGTTTTCATCGCTTGAAGTGGCGAGAAAAATCGAGGAAGTTGTTCATAAAAACGTTTATTGATTTTCTTCACAATGGCGTTCAATATAATGTCGTGCAGGCATTTTCAAACTTTTAAACACTTCTTTTGTCCGTCATTGTACTTGTAACTCTTGCAGTGTCAGGATCGATGTATCTCATCAAATAGCATGTCTGCAACATTTAAATCAAATCGAACCATTAATTCCAAATAGCAGAAAAGTGGCAATATTATTAAGAAAATCTTAGCTGCATTAAGATTGAAGGTATAATAATTTATGCTTCGGATGTACGTGGAAAGTCTTTTTTCTAAAATCATTTGTCAAACCATCAGATATGTCGACACTCTTGTTTCAACAAGGATAAAATATAATATCATAGATAATAATAAAAAATAAGACAAATTGTTTATTCTGTACCATACATGTATAATATTTGAACCAGATCAACTTTCGGTTAATTTGCATAAGTAGACGTTATCAGGTACTATTATCCAGATAGATGTTACTATCTAGATAGTAATAGCTTTTTCCCTCATCGAGCGTCGAGAATCCTGCGTTAAGAATAAATAAAAGGAATGGCAGACGTTAATGGGGGTTCCCCTTTTGCCGAGAGGGAACGAACAACGAGTGGATCCATCGGTGCTTTCGCGCACCTATAGAGCTCCGTACGGCCGCGTTAAAATTTACAGTAAATCTCGTTGGGAGAGAGCTGCGGGTGGTTTCCATCAGCCGCGCGAGAAACGCGTCACGTTCGACCGGAATATCTTTTCGAGAGTTTATCCAGATGCCGGGGATTTCCGTGGCGGAGAAGCTTATTTACAATTTATCGCGACACGTAGCGAACCCGCCGCGTACGCCACTGACGGATGGGTAATTGTTATTTCGCACTCCTTTCCTTCCTCGTCCCGCGACGCCTGGCAAATATGATTTTATACGGCGTATACCGGTGGATACCTCTTGCTTCCTTGCCTCTGACATCGCGTATATTCCCCTGCGATCTGTCTTCCGATTCCCTTTAAATAATCTACAACGCACGAGGATCGATTATTCTTGGTCTTCTCCTTCTTTGCTTCCTCTGCGTTTCCTCTCTGGAATAGAATTTTCCCACGCCTTTACGTATAATAATTTATTCATCCAAAAATCGTTTGCAATGTCTCTTCTCTCTCTTTCTCCCTGTACTCTGGCGGGTAGCTCCTTCGCTGGTTCTACTTCCTTCCCGATTTTTTTCCAACGACGTATAACGGGATGCTGGAATCAATTATTCCTTGCCCCGCCCGTTTCTCTTTTCTCTCTTTGCAATCTGCACTGAACCCTTCCGCTCCGCTGCGTACTTCGTTCTCCAAAAATCGAGAAAATCAGCGCACATCGTGAACCAAGCGTTAGGTTTATCGGGGGTAATACGCGTCGATGGATGGAAGACGAGCGCGAAAGTGAGGGGTGGCGGGCACGAAGAGGTCGCCGTTGACCGAGGGCAAACACGAAATGGACGGTGTAGTCAGGCTCGTCGATATTAGAGGGTAAAGTGTAAAAAAAGAAGAAGAAGAAGAGGAAGAAGAAGAAGAAAAAAAAAGGAGCGCGAACAAGGGGGGGAACGGGAGAAGGGAATGGAAGATATCGACTATCGTTCGCGGCCGCTCTATCTACGAATTAAAACAGACCAGTGGACGCGTGAACGGTACAATGAAAATTGGCTAATTGAATTAGCGGGCAGCTGAGTGCGACCTGGATAGATAGGGGCTTACATAACCCCGAGCCCCCGTCAGGTTGTAGGCGGGTTCCATTAAAAGCAAGAGAGATCCGCGGACCATCCGCTGAAAGAACCATCGCCGGGGCTCATCCAATTAAAATCACCTGTTAATTGTACGAATATCGAGTGTGCGCACGCGCCACTCCGCTCAGGCGAAATCCTCCTCAGGCTGGCCGCTCCATTATCCTCGAATTCGATGTGTATCTCCCTCCTCCTCCTCCCGCGTCCTACACGCTTGTACTCTTTTAACGAAGCTGTTGTTGGCAAACCGGGCGGGAAAAGAGGTATTTATACGTTGGTTATAACGCACGCGAGCCCCCATTTATCCATCGNAAAAAAAAAAAAAAAGAAGAAGAAAATAGAAAAAAAAAAAGAAGAAACATCGCGTCGATAATTCCCGACCTCCCGTTGCGAAGTTTTGAATATTTCCCGATGGAATGGCCGACTTTTATCGGAGGAGCGGAAGCCGAGGGACTCGATTTCGATTGCGAAACTTTCTAATTAATGCCTGCGAGTGGTGCTCGAGAGCGGGGAGCCACTCGCGATCGAGCCGCGATTGTATTTGTAGCGGCGGATCGAAACACTTTGACCAGATCTATGACACACTTTGCCCGTCGAGTAGTTCGTCGTATCGAACGAGAAATTCCGAGCGTACGTGTACACCGGTTGATCACGAGTTTTGTACATCGAGACCTCTCACACATTTGGACATTTAGTCACGATGGATTTTACTTCGTTAACTCTGTCGAGTCTTCTGTCCAACTTGTAACAAATGATACAATTCGCTTTAATTGCTCGTGTATTTTGTAAATTATTTCTTCGGGCGCTGGCTGCCGAATGTAGTACTTCTGATCAACAGCGTGGATGCACGTGTATCAGTTCGTTTAATTTCTCTCGTGGCGAGACGAGCGCGCGTTTTCACTTTCGACTGCTGGAGACACAACGCGCACGCGATGACGGACAAACGAGGGGTTGGAAATCAACCGAGGGTCGATGTTCGGCGGAGGCTCGAGATTCGACTGTGTACGCCAGTGGCCTAGCAGGGTGGAGGATGCGAGAGTTAAATTAGTTTCCGGGGGCAAAAGCTAGCTGCCGCCTGGTTTTCAGGGCTAACCCCCCCCTGTATAATTCCAGAACAGCTCCATCAGGCTGGAACCCACGAAGAACCTTCCATCCAAACCATCTACCATCCACTGCTGACGCCACTACCGCCGCGCCGCCACCCCCTTAGCCGCTATCAACCATCTACCCGACCCGTCCTTTGCGCGCGTTCGCCTTGCCAGATTTCGCGGGGGCTGCAGTTTGCGAAGTTAATTACCGTCGGATAATTGCGCTCTATATGCCGGCCGGCTGATTAACGAGCCTGGATCAGCCGACGAGCCGCTTGTCCCTGTCTTTTGTTTTGTTATTCGGACAGAACGGTTGTCCAACCCGGTGATTACGCTTTGCGACCGGGGTCGAAACGTGCAACACGTACCCGTCCCGGTTTCTTAGTTTCACGAGATTCTCGGGAAGTTTGAGTCGAGAATTTTTCTTCGGTTTTTTTGGATATATCGACAAAATTGTGATTAACGTGTTGAAATGAGTCCACGTCCACTTTATAAGGTAAAGGTATCCATAGTAATGTCGTTTTTTTTTTCAAATTTAATGAGCTGCCATCTAGTGACAATAATTAAAAAAAAAATAAAATTTTATATAGTATAAAAAAAAAACCTAATACAAGTTACATAATTTCCATTCATTGTTCAGTTCTCACAAGAATGGATAATTTATCGCAAGAAGACATGTAGTAGTGAATAATTGTAAACGGAGTTGATCGATATGACTCTTGACACGTGTCTGTCCCAGTTTTTTGATTATGAGGTCCTTGCAAAGTTTAAGCCTAGACTTTTCCTTCGTTTTTTTTTTTTGATATATCAGCGAAGTGAGATATTTCAAATCACACTGTGATTAGTATGCTAAAGTGATCGAGTCCACTTTGTACAAGTTCTATAATTTCCGTCGTTCAAGCATAAGGTCAACGTTCGATTCTCACGAATGAAGCAGTAAGTAATTGTAAATGGACTTGATCGTCGCGATTTCTCAGTTACGAGATCTTCGAAAAATATTCGACGTCTAGAATTTTCGTTGGATTTTTGTTCTGTCGTTTATCGACGAAGTGAGATATTTGATATCACACTGTGATTAACATGCTAAAGTCAGTTCCATAATTTCCATTGTTCAAGCAACGTTCAATTCTCACAAAACGGGTGATTTATCGCAAGGAAACATGTAACAGTAAATAATCGTGGCTGTTGAAAAAGAGTGACAGAATCGTCGTTTGATCTTTCTTCAAATGTCCCTTTCGAGATCATAAGCTATTATTGACCGAGTAGCTAATTTACCAGCGTTTGAATCTTCGACATCAGTCCTTTCAGAGAAATTTCCCTGATAGTGTAAAGGCTGTGAAGGGTGTAGCTAACGTCAAGCAAAGGGTAGCAGCAGTTTGAGTCTACCGACCTTCGTTGGCCCGCGCCACTCGGGCACCAAATATTCGGGTCTCGACCTTAGTTTATGGCAGGACGAGATCTTCTGGATTCTATGATCAAGAATCACATAAACCAGGCCGAAGCTTATGTCTTTGCACGCCTCGATTTTCGATACAAACTCCACTCTTAAAGAAATATTTCTGATCGTAAGTTCGCTTTCGTTTGACCGTGCTTGTAGACTCACGAAACGAATTCAGGTTATAAGAAGATCAATCTCGGAGGTTGCTGGTATAAATTAAATCGATTCGAATGACGAACTAAACATATCGTAGGTCCAAGAAAAGTTTTACTGTTAGGACGATTTCATATGAATATAAATTCTCTTCTATAGATTTCTGATTCGAGAGTTCCGACGAATCGAAAATCAGCTCAAATTTGTATTAAAAATACTACCGCAAAGTAGGTTACCTAGTTTTACTGTCACAGGGCGATGTCACGGCATCTCTGCCGAGGGCGCTTCAGTATCGAAAAAGCACTCAAAGAAAGTGTCGCAAATAATTGCCGCTCATCGAACGTACGACGGCCTTTTTTCCCAACGAGAGAGCGAACAGGCGCGAACGATTAAAGATCGAGGGGGATCCAAGAGAATTGGCGGCGCAGAAAAGAAGGAGCAGACTTCTTCGTCTGTGAGGAAGGAAAGAAACGAAAAGAAGGCATAGGTAACGAGCGTTCTGGAATTGCAGGCGGCGTTCGTTCTATCAGTAACAAGGGGAATTGCATTGTGCGTGGAAGGCCCTCGGGCGTGCGCTACCTGTTCTCATTACCATCGAGAGCCGTCCTGCGAATCGCGGGCGGACGCGAGGTGGCGCGTGCGACCGGGGCCCCGGGACTATTATCAGACCGTGTAGACTTCGTCTACGTCGTCTACGTCGCTGTGCCGCAGCGCCAGGCTTCCATTATCTTCTAATATCGTTACACGAGGTCGCGCCGCTACGGTTTGTAGAACCGACGGCCACGATAATGCCCGTTACGCTAACGACAGGGATATCGTTACCGGCGATTGTGTCCGCGTACGTGACGTATCTATCTCGACCGTTTCCTTTCTCTCTCTCTCTCTCTCTCGATTATTATTTAATAACGGAACCCTCGAGGGTTTCCGTCTCCGTTCCCTTCGCTTTGAGCGATCGGCGAAGATAAGGTTCACGCCCTGGAACTCTACATTTTTCATCGTCTCTTTACCTTGTAGTTTCGATTTGTTTAGAGAGATTTCTGTTTGCGGTACAATTATCGAATTTTTGATTGGATTCTCGATTCTAGATTTCTTGTTAGAACCCCGGATGGATTGAATCCGACGATCCACGACGACGTGCACTTGAATATGTGGCATTTTGTTCGTTTATCATTTCGTTCACGCTCAGATAGAGGAATTCGTTTGATCAGGCAGTAAGTAACGTTTTATGTTGATATCTTGCAGTGGTATATAGTCACAGACAGTGCATTGTCCATACATACTATATTAGAATCATGAAATGTACAAAAAAATATTTATAAAATCGACGCAGCTGTGCATCGAACAAGTATGCAAATTTTTGACCCCATTTTGTCCAAACGAAATTGTTCTATAGAAATGAACGTAAAGAACGAACTCTCTATCTGAAGAACTCATGTCAAATTCAGCATATATCGTTACACATATTCATTACTTATATAAGTAAAACGATAGGATCGATTCATCATTCAAATCTGTACTCAACCAGCAATAAAACCAATTTTCCATCCTGAAAAAGAAACAAAATTGATGATTCTTAATATGCGGCACGAGAGTCAGTAATTAAAAATTAGATCACGAATCGATCGACACGCAATACCCTGGAACTTCAAACCTCGAGAAACGCTATCAAACGTTCGTTACTTTTACTTGCACGGTTAACAGTCTGAAAGTCAGTGATACGCTTTATCTGAAGAATAACTCATGTCAAATTCAGCATATATCGTTACAAATATTTATTACTTTTATAAGTAAAACGATAGGATCGATTCATCATTCAATTCTCTACTCAACCAGCAATAAAATCAATTTTCCGTCCTGAAAAAGAAACAAAATTGATGATTCTTAATATCACAAGAGTCAGTAATTAAAAATTAGATCACGAATCGATCGACACGCAATACCCTGGAACTTCATCAAACCTGGAGAAACGCTATCAAACGTTCGTTACTTTTACTTGCACGGTTAACAGTCTGAAAGTCAGTGATACGCACGAGGTGATCGTCGTTGACGTCGTTTGAATTTATTGCTCTAGGATTGTAAAATTTGGCGCGGCCGAAGCGTAGAATCGCTGTCCGCGCGATCGTTACCTGTGACCGATGCGTCGGTCAGGTAACGCGGTCCGGCTGCAATCTGTTACCGCGATCGGGATGTAAAGTTTACATCGATGAAACGTAATTTCGTCGACGTAGTTTCGCTTGTCGGGCGGCGTGCACAACCCCTCTTCATCCCCGCTCGCCCTCGATGATCGATACAGCCTCTGTATCGGGCGACTCGTAGAACCGCAACTTCTCTCGCGCGAAAACCCGTTCGTTCGGCCCCGGTCGATCGATACTTTCGATTCCTGAAAGTTTTCAACCCCTTCGAGCCGCGCTCGGGGTTGAATTTCCTGGATACAGTCTGCTGCCCGATGGACTTTTAATTGCACCGTTTCCCGACGTTTTCATCCCGGGGGCCAACTTCCAACGCGAGATCTCGACGTTTCGGCAATCGCTTTGCTTTCTCGCGATCGTTTCGTACCCATGCCGTCCAATCGAATGGAAACGACACGTTTTCGAATTTTAAAGCGATTCTGGAGAGAGAGAGATCACTCATCGTTCGGAAGTTTGGAGGGTTTTTCTGTATGTCATATGTGACGCGATCGAGTTTTAGAAATCAAAGTGTAAAGTTAAATAATTTCCATTTGTGAGCTTGAAGCTCAAGACGTGATGTAATTTATTAGAAAGGAGTAGATTTACGCGTGGACAGAGGAGGCTAAAGGATTTTTAAATAAATTCACCAGGCAACCGTTGGCAAATTTTATCCGATTTTTATCTGGCGTGTTTCACGTTTTCGATGGAAGTAATTGAGAAAAAGAAAAAAAAAAGAAAAAGAAAGAGAGGCTAGATTTTCCATGCGTGAAATATCCAACGTATTGAACACCGATTACAATCTTCAATCGGCGGGATAAATTCGCGTTTAAGTTGCACTTCTTTGACCGCGCTCGAATCGTGCAAAATGCGAAATGTACATGAAAATTCGCGGTTCGTTTGTTATCTCTACAACTCGAAAAATTCTCCCGACAAGGAAATAACGCTTGTCACTGGTAATTTGTCCGTAGCTGCGGGATTAATCACACGCGTGTGTACCTACACGTTTCACAGTTCAAGTAAAATATCTACTCTAGAATCGTCCGATCTGCATTTTTGAATAACCTGGTCCAAATAGGCAACTCTGACAACTCAATGATGATACTCAGTATAATGATTAATAAAAGTTTCGAAAGTTGGTGAACGCGAGAGAGCCTCTCTAACGCGTTTGTCCATAAAGATGAAACGAAGAGTGGGGTGTTTGCAGTTGAAACAATGGAACGGAACGGCGATGGCGCGAGGCTGCGGCAGAGAGAGACATTCTCCTAGTCTCGCAATTCAGACATTCTCCCGGCGTTCACGCAATTTCACTCGGTCGTGCATCATTTTGCGGGCAAAAACGTTCAGTGACACTCGTCGTGCCCGTATCCCGGTCGTCAATTTCACCCCCGGTCGACGGTCACAGAGCTTACTGCCCGAAAGTTATGAATTGCGGAAACGTTGCGCGCCTTTCGTAAATTACTGGATGAAAATATACACGCGGCCGCGTGTACGAGTTTGTTCGATCGCGACTGATAATCGAATAAAACGACGGAAATGTGACCCTCGGGAGAGATATTCGCCGGCTCGCGTACCCACGGATTAACGCGCCCCCTTCCCCCAAAAANAAAAAAAAAAAAAAAAAAAAAAAAAAAAAAACGCGTGGAACGTTTGACAAACACGGCCCTTTCGTCGCTGACTCCGCCACGTGGAATATGCTGCCGCTCTCCTGCGTTTTAGTTTCCGTTCGATTTATTTCCGCGCGATGGATATCAAGCGCGGTCCGATTCGATCAGGGATTTCCAAGAATTTCCCTGGCTAGCCGCGATCTATAAATTTTTGAATTTCCGGTGGTTTTATCTTGTTTTAAACGCTCGCGCGACCGTTTCGCCGAGAGTGTTTGAACAGTCTGTGAATTTATTTCGGAACGTTTTGAAACTCCATTAATTCACATTGCGGGTGAGGAACAATTGCCACGATTAGGTGGCTCGAGTTTAATTGTATATATTTTGTAGCGATTGTAAAAGTATTCAAAGAGAAGCGATCCCTAAATGCATCCGATAAATCTCAATATTCAATGGGACCATTTTTATACCGACGAGCTGTTTGACGTAAATATCAATTAGCGATGTAATTGTAGTTTATAGTCATTCTTGCGTTGAGTTTCCGAACGTTTTATGATTCCAATGTGATGAAAAATGTGAAATAAAACGAACAAATGAGTCGATATATTATGCAACGCGGAAAAAGTTTGCTTCCACGAGCCACCGTGAAACTCGGCGAGTATCACTACGTTAGATCCGCATAAATATTCATTCGCAAATAATTATTCATTCCGTTTCAATAATATATGGCTCGGTGGAATGTAAATTTGAATCTCGACGAATGATTAATCGCGTCTTGCAATCGCGGCGCTGATTGTTTCCCTCCACTTCGAAATCTATCTTTAAAATATTATTCCCCCGAAAGAAGCGTGTGTAATTATTTCATCCCTTCTCGAGGAATTTTAATTCCCATCGCTGGAACCATAACGATAGATTCCTAATGACAAAAAAGAGCAAAGCGCGTCAGATTTGCAGAGATTAAATAAATGATATTTATTTAATTACAGTACTGGTTATTAAACAGTAAATAATTAAACAAGGTACAAAATTAATAACTAATATACGCGACTACAACTCAAATAAACTCTTTCTAACAACTCTAATCGTCTCTGTTTTACAACTCGCTCGGCTTCTCCCACTTTCTTTCTACATTACAGGCCATCTAGTATAATTAAATGCAACTAGAGATATAATAACTACAACTATAGGTTTATCTCGCATTTGGAAATAAGACGAGTGGCAGCACGAAATATTCCTAAAAATTTATCCTCCCATCGCGCAATGAAAGCAAGAGTGCTCCTTCGTCGAGTAAATTCGATGAGAAAGTTTATCGAGCCGCGATATAGCTTCATTGTTTGTAGTTAGGTTTTATTTTCTCGGGACACCGACGTATTAGCTTGGCGAATCGATGTCCGAGAGAAATCGGGAGACTGGGCCTCGAAAGAGCACGGGCATGCAAAACCTCGGCTTTGTCCGCGAAGCGCACGCCGCCGGGAATTGCGCGAATATTAACAGATCCGACCAGGGAAATGGCTAATATATCCGTGTCGCGGTTGTTTATCCGCAGCGAGATTAGAACCCGGAGACTCCAATCCCGGAGAATCGATCGCAATTTTTCTTTTTTTTTCAATTTTCTGTTTTTCTAGCATTTTATTCAAGAAACCGGCTCCGAGTATCGGAAAAATCCGCGAGCTCATTGAAACTGTCGACGACGCAAATGTTTAATTAGCGACAGTCGATATTCGAGGAAGGCCGCTCTTCTTCAAGATTAATATACGTCTTGCTTCTCGTGATTACTCTCGCAATTTTTGACGGAAATGGATAAATATCAAAATTGTACGTTGTGGAGTATAAATTTTTCCCTCTCTCTCTCTTTTTCTTTTACAGCTATATCTGTAGGACTAATTTTGATTCGGAAATAAAAATATAGACTTTACACAGACTTTAAGGACTTTACGAAAGTATAGACAATAGCAGGCCGGAATATCTAACTTGGCAATTATTATGTCGACTTTTAGAGGTAAGAATAACTTGTATTTGCTGAAATTTCTTGACAAACTTAAAGTCCATTAGAGGACATCATAGTACAAATGTTTTGCTAGAGCTACTGGTGTGAGAAATTGTGTGCATATTCCAAAGTTGCACAATTTTCGAGGGTTCGTCACTAGACACAGAAATATACAACAATACGCAAAGTTCCAAAATAAGGTTCGGAGAGTTGAAGCGATTTTTTGAATAATCAGTTTTGCCGCGAGGTCATCGACTAACCTTGATTTGATCTTCCATTCCATTCCGAAATTACCGCGCTCGTTATTTTCAATCTTCGTACGTGACAAGAACGTTGCATAGCGAAGCACTCACGATGAATCCCGGATCACGGAATCGTTCTTAAAACTACCGGAAATGTCTCGCATCCTCCGCAAGAGTCTACTAGGAAACATCTTTCACAGACGCTCGTATCTGCCCGTGCGATCCGTCAGTGCTCGCGCACCGTCGTTAAATAAATCATCGCAGTTAACTTTGATCTCTTAGCTCGTTCGTCGCTGGCAAACGAACGGTGGCCCTTTTCCCGCAGGTGTATCGGCGCCAGGTGACATTTCGCTCGACTGCATCTCGAGATCCGGCGTCTTAAACCAACTCTCTCTCTCCCCCCCTCCCACCTCCCCCTCCTGTTGAAACGACGACGACGACGACGACAGCTTTCATCCCTTTCCAGCCCTCCGCCACTTGCAAAAGCGTTTCCTGCTGCGTAAATTGTGGCTGGCACACGGTCTTCACGGAATCCCTCGAAGGGATCGTTTTCGCCGCAGCAGCCGTTGAGAGCCAAGAGACGCGGCAATACCTTGATTGCACGGATATTAATTAATCGGGATCCCCTCGGTGCAACCGTGCCTCTCACCCTCCGTCCCACTTCCCGATCCAGGGAAATCAGGACGCTTTGCTCGACGAATCGCGCGAACGTCATCGTGTTCCCCTCGCTCTCGCATTCGCAGCCGTCCTTCTTCGCTGTCGCCGTTTGAATATTTAACCCCCTCCCCCCCTCTCCCCCTCGGGCAGAGGAAAGAAGGTTTTTTTTAGCGTTAACGTGCGGAATTTCGGGTTCTTTGCAGATGAAATATTCTCGATTTTCAAGAGAATTTTCTTCAAGTTGTTTTCACGATAGATACAAAAATATTCCGCGTGCAAATCGTTAACCCCTTGATGTACAATGACGTCAATGACATCAATGAGGTTATTGAATTATGGATTTGTTCTTTCACATTTTTCTTATCAACTTTGTTTATAAAAATGATCTTTGTCAAGTTTATGCAAATGTTAAAATGAAGGATAAGTATCATTTTCTCTTTGGTCGTATTGAATTTTACTTGATTTCAAAGGGTTA
Source organism: Lepidotrigona ventralis hoosana (assembly GCA_002806875.1). NCBI lineage: Eukaryota > Metazoa > Arthropoda > Insecta > Hymenoptera > Apidae > Lepidotrigona > Lepidotrigona ventralis. Next base: position 11,747 of record NIPQ01052879.1, on the reverse strand, counting down.
ATCGGTAATTAGAATAAATGGATCTGTACGCCTGATTAGTCTCGGCGATATCACCGGTAATTTTCCGGCAACTCTGAAACTTATATAATCGATAGAATATATTGAGAATGAAGAAATACAGAGACGATGGAATAGTTCGCTAGTAACGTACGATTTTCGAACTGTACAAAGCCTGCTTCTATTATTCAAATATCGGAATGTCACGTATCGTGAAATCTATCTAGTCATAGAATGTTTAGTGACAGATTTCCTGTTCCGGAAATATGCGTGTGTAATACAATATTCAAAGAATTAAGATCTTGAAGAGTAGAATATTTATTTTTTTCATTTCTTAATTCTGGTATTTTTAATATCTTTCTTCTTTGGTACGTACTTTTTTTCTTTTTTTTTTGAATCGAAAATCGGACAGAAATAAAGAAAAATCTCTAAAAAGAACTTAACGACGTTTAGTATTTGGCATTCTCTCGCTGAAAATCTCTCTCGTCAAAAAAAAAAAGAAGGCGGGAAGCAAGTTCACAAACATCCACGAACGAACATTTCGCGAGGATGAAATATCGTCCACCGTGTTTTCCTTTGCTCTTTATAATAAATCGCGTAGTTTTCGACGTTTCGCCGGGTTTATATCGCGGATCTACGTCACGGGAGCGGCGAGTATCCCGCAACAGTCCCACCGGGGAGCATCTGTTCCGTCGAGTCGGGATAGTTTCCAGATGATGGCCGATCGTCGTTGTTGAGATTCGCGGGCATAAATTTCGTAAGTCTGCCGGCGAGAGATATCGATCGAGAATGGGGGGGGGGGGAAAGGATAGACAGAGGAAAGACGAAAGCGCGGGCCGCTTTCATGCTGCTTTCGTCCGGCGAATTTCCTTGTTAACGAAAGTCCGGGCCTGCCCGTTTGCCTGCCTGCCCGGGGCATTCAACGAAATACTTAATCAGTTCGATCGTAAATCCCGATAAAAAAGTTGGCCGGCGCGCGGCAGCCGGCGAGAAGGAACGAACGAGAGGAACTTCGGGAATTATTTCGAGCGGACGGAGCTATTAAAAGGCTTTTTAAAAGCTGCTTTAGCCTGGCCGGCGAAGAGTGGGCGGGGAGGTAGGCAGACCAACGTGCACCCCGGGCTTTTTAATGAAATTTCCACGGGAAGCCACGTTTGCACAATCGTTCCCGCCCGAGCGGAGAGAAAGACCGAGATCCATTGTGTCGCGGGATCCCGGTCGCGGAGCTACTTAAAATTCAATAATCCGCCGGCTAAGCTCCAGACATGGAGCCGGACCAGAGCCAGCCAGCCAGAGAGACAGACAAAGAGAGAGAGAGGGAGAGAGGAGAGGAGGAGTTTTCTTATTAATTAGTCGACGATTTGTAGCCGGGCGTACATCGTCGCGGTGGCCTCTCTCGGATAATCGTGCGAGGAGAGAGGCACGACAGCATCAAGAAGATAGATGTCGCAGGCGACGAGATGGGCTCCGCGGCCAAAATCTCTCTCGCCTGGGCAATAACTCAGCTCGCCGCTTCCGCACGCGGCTAATTAAACGACCCGTATCGGCCAGTGGCTTTGCTCGACTTAATTTGAATTAGCGGTAAGTCGGTGCACGCTCGCTTAAGTTGCCGCGTTAATGAAACTGCGAAACCACTCTGCCGAGTTTATGCACGCCCGCACAAAGCCACCTCCCTCTCTCTCTCTCTCTTCTCTTTGGTACTAAGAGGACGAAGAGAAAGAGAGAGAGAGAGAAAGTCATCCTCACGGCACTCTAGTATAACGCAACGTTACTCCTCGAATTTTCGTGCCATGCCACTTGTCGCCAAGTCCTTCTCCTTTCTGGCTGCGCGTTTGCCTTCCTCGAGTTTCCAGCTTGTTTTCTTACATGTCCCGGGGAAATCGCGAAACTCGTGTCTGCGCGCGCGTGTTTAGTCAGCCTGACTTTAGGAGGTGGCTGCGCGACCTAAAAATCCCTCGTTCCAGATTCTAACTCGGCTCTCGAGTCTCTCCTATTTCGGAATTCAATGTTACGCGAGACTTACTCCGCGTAACATTGTAATTGCTCTTGGATCTTCTTTTCGAGAGATGTTGTAGTTTAGCAAGATAATTCTTTCAAGCTGTAGATGTTGCAAGCCGATTTTCGACAAGTTTGTTAGTTTCGCGCTTGTATCATTCCTCGGAGGTGTGTCGCGATTGAAGAAGAGAAATTTCACCGATGTGTCATAAAGTTGTTAGCGAGATAAACTGTAAGAATTCCATTCGTTTATTTTCAATTGATATTTCATATTTAAACTACTCGCGAATCCAGCGTGATTCTTGGAAATATTTAAATAAAGTAGTTCTTTCAAGCTGTAGAAGTTGCGAGTCGATTCATAATTGGCGTTTCGCCCTCGGTGTCGCAATTAAAGGAGAGAAATTTCACTGACGTGCAAATTGTCAGTCAGATTATGTAGTAGTAAATTCTCCAAGCTGTAAGAACTCCATTTTCGTTCACAATTGGTGTAATTTCATACTCGCAAATCTAGCACGATTCTTCGAGTAGAAGTAAATTCTCTGAATGCTGACAGAGATCTCCTATCATTCTTTGCGAGATCTCTGAATTATACGTTAAATCCTCGAAAGTGTGACACTGTTTCTGCGAAACTGTTTCTTCGAGAGAGCTTTCAACGTTCTCGCAGCCCTCTCTCTCTCTCTCAAGAGTCATTCGTATCGGAAACGTTCTTCATCTGTGTAGAAACATGTACGACGTCGGGTTCGATCGTGGCAACAACCGCCACGGGCCAATGTGTTTAGCGGACGTGGCCGGCAAAAACGTCTGGTCTCGGGGAACCGGAAGTTGGCGCAGTCGGGTCACGCGTGTAGACCCTGACAATTAGGAGCAGAAGGAAGATGATGCGGTTTGGCGACGAAGAGATACGACTGGAGAACGTGGTCGAACCTCGAAGAAGGGAAAGAAGAAGAGAGATGGAACCAGCTTCGAATCTAGGGACTGTAGATTCCAGGAGAGAAGGGAGAACCAAGGGATTGTACACCGAGACGTGTACGAATTTATCGATCGCGAGGTGTTGCTTTATTTGGGTTTAATGGAGTGGCGACTGCACGTCGGTGATGAAAACCACCGGCGGTTTAGTCGGATCTGGAGCGGAAGCGAAAATTGTGAGACCCTCGCCTCCTTGGAAATTTTCGTTCCCAACGTTGATTAAGTCACGGAATTACTGCGGCGGTTGATATGTCAGATTTTTCGGGCAGAAAAATAAAGAAACACGGATGAAAGAAAGAGACGTTTTAGTAGAAATATTTCGTGGAAAATGAGATGGGGAAATTTTTCAGCACAATATAAAATTTAGAAGAAAAAGAAAATCACTGCAGGGGCGTGGGGGAGTGTGTCCCTTGTGATTATTTCGAAATTTCAACGGAAGTATGGAAATTTGGAAGTTCGAGACTTGCAAGATATCTCGAGGAGATAATTGGCGTGAAAAAAGTTAAAAAAAAAAAAGAAAGTTACAAAGGACATTTCGAGCTAATATTTTCAAACGCGCAAGTTGGCAAAAAACTACTAGAGGCGAAACTAGAGGGTACGATTGGAGGCTAGTAGAGAGGCGCGAACACCGAGTTGAAAGGGAGAATGACAACGGCATATCGAGAGAATGCAGCTCGGGTAGCCGGAATAGGAGTTAGGTTTAGGTGTCCGGAGACGGCGGGCTCTAATGTCGTCCCATTGTCCCGCACTCTACCGCGGACTCGAAACCTTGTTAACTCCCCCGGAAACAGTTAACAGCTGCACGTTCGACTGGCAGCGCCGGCCCACCACCACCATCACCACCGTCGGCTTGCTTGCTTCACTATGGTATCCCAGCTTCGACCTGAATCACGGACTCCTCGCTTCAGCGGCGTTACTTTCTACAAATGGAACAGCCTCGACCCTACATACAAACGAGACATACTCTCTCGCTCGCCCCTTTTGCTCGCGGTCAACGCTGCTGCCTTCCACGATCCTTTCCATTCTCTCTTTCTCTCTTTCTCGTTTTCCTTCTCTTTCTTTCTTTGCTCGTTTTTCGACGAAAATAGGAACGTGACGGGATTTAGTTGGCCGCGATTCGATGACGGTGCAGCCTCTCTGAGGGGTTGAAATATCTTCCACGATGTTTGGTGTATCGAAGACGAAAGGACAGAAGGAGGAATGTTCAATCTCTCTCTCTCTTGTCCGCGGTTCATTGTTTGTGTACTCGTACCGTGGGACGAATTTTCCTGCCATGCATGCTCGTAATTATTTTCATTCAAATATTTGAAACGATCTCGTTTTTGTGGATACGTTTTATGTAAAATGTACTTGAATTGAAATTGTATCTTTCAACATTGTAAATTTTATCACCGTGTGTACGTGTACAGTTTATACACTGTATAGAGGTATCTCCTACGCTCACGCAAGTATTATAATTCGCGATAGAAATGTTTCACATCAATCATTGTGAACAAAGGCATCCCATCAAGTGGTGAAACATCGTGGATTTTCGGGCATCTATGGGGACTTTTAACGTGCAAAATTGCACGTGGAACGCAAATATGTAAAATATCCAAAAATATAGTGCTTTCTATAATATTGAAAAATACTAGTTTCATAATCTGAGAAATTTGCGTAAAAATCTACAATCTAAAAATTTTACAGAGTTGAGAGTCAACTCAGTAGTAAAATCCTTCAGCATATCCAACGTACAGCGAACCGTAGAACAGAAATATTCGTATCTCTGTTCTCCAGTTACCAAAATTTATATCTCTCTTGCAAGTTTCGAAATGAGAATGACATTCAAACTGTCTCGCTTATTTCACTGTACATCACTTGATCGATGAGATATTCGATACTTACAATGTCTGTGACTCGTTGTAAATCCGCAGACAACACAGACAATTTTTAAAATCCGCCATTGCCATTAAATGAATTGAGTTTCGGCCGTAATGTACATACGCGAAGCTCTCATACGGTGGATGAGAATCGAGAAATGCACACGCGTCGCGATTGCGCCTGGCAAAAATTCGTTTAACACGGTCGGTTGGAGTTTCAAGTATTTTCCCAACGGCGAGCATGTTTTTTGTCGAAAATGTTTTTCTGTTTATGTTAAAATCCAACGCGAAGTTTGAAACGCGCGTCCGGTACTAGTGTTCGGCGTTTGTCCAACGCTTTGAGGCCCGAACCGCGCGCTATTTCTACAGAGCGTGTTTAAATCGCCTCGATTGTCGACTGTGTGATAAATTTTTGTTCACCGTGCTGGAAAGAGAGAGAGAGAGAGAGAAAGAGATTTAAATAGCGGTCAGCCTCGGAGAGGTTAAAAATGTCGGATTTTAAATGCTCTTTTCACTTTCCTTCCGCAACTAATATTTTCCACTATTTTGTCCTATTTTTTTATTTTGTCATTTTTGTCATTTATCCTTTTCCTCCCGTCTTTTTTTCCTTTTCTTTTTTTGTTTGCTCATACGTGCGTATACATTTCGCTCGTCGAAACGTGAAACTATAAATTCCACTTTATTTATTCTTCGCGCCGACAATTTATACTTCTTTAAATAAAACAACGCGACTCCTCCATGGCTGGGGGGATGGCCGTGCGCGTCGATCGAACGCCGGCTCGAAAAAAAGTCGGCCCCGGCCGAAATTGGCCGGACGTGATAAAGGCCAGGAGGGCAGAGGGTTGCACGCGAGGGGATTGGTCGCGTAATACGCTTAAAATACACAGCGCGACCGAAGGTTAGGCCGGGTTAAGCTAGGTCGTGGTCCACGCGAGCGAGCGCGCGCCGCTCGCAGATTGAAATCTAGTCATAGCCTGCGTTACCAGCTACTCCTCTCTCTCTCTCTCTCATACACACACATACATTGCTCTCTCCTCTTCCCCTTTGTGCCCTACCCTCTCTATCTATATCGCCTCTACCCTCTCCCCCCTTCGATAGCATCCGTGGCCGCTGATATACAGGATGTACATCGTGTATACACTCCGTACGATATTACGATTCGATGGAATCGGCGATTGGCCTGCTGGGAAATCGGCATTCAATTGTCCAGCGACGACCGATATGAACTTCCGCGCGCTTCGTGGTCGCGTTCCAACTCTGGGCACGAACAACCCTGTCGCTTTCGAAGCTTGCGAGTTTGGTATTTCCACCCCCCCCCCTCCGATCCGGTGGTCGGCGATGTCGCCCGGCTCGCTTTCACGGCGGAGAGTTCTTCTTTTATGTACAGCTAAATCGCGGTTGTTCGGGTAATCATGGCCGACCGTTGGTTGGTCATGCTAATAAGTAACCTGCGTCGCCATAATTCTCGTTCGCGATCGTTGCGTTGGACGCAAGAAGGGCCCCTGGCTGGGCCTCGAACGTTTGAATCGACGATGAACAACTCAAAGGGCAGAAATGCTCTTCGAACATTACCACGGTTATTCTCGGCCAATGTGCAAGCTTCAATTTTCATTTTTAACAGAATAGAATCGAAGTCTCCGGTTACGTTACGATGAATTGTTGCTTGATCCTCAATGAGCCAAGATGGTGCAAGATTTATCGATCTCAAAGTGACGCCAGCATAGACAATAACAAATGAAATTGAAGAATAGTGAAACTGCGACTGAATTCGACAGGAACTTCGTCGAAGAAAAATAATATTTTATTCGTCAATTCGAGTTTGGATGATAGATCACAGATCGCGATATCAACGGTTTAGATTTTTCCATTTCGCGTATCCGAAGCGCAGCACGACCATCGCCATATTTCTAAGCTTCGTGGTGCCCCATCGACGCGACGCGCGGATTCAGTTGGTGCAGAATGGGGAACAGCGTTCCCGGTCCGGTGATAGAAACGTTTCCCGCCTGGAACACTTCCCTCGCTCTGTTTACATTGTATCTCGACGCGCGAGGGTTATTAACGCGGAGGCACGGAACGAGTCTCGGCGCTCGTCGCGTCAAAGCGGTGAATTAAAAGCAGCCTGGGCTCGGTTTTTAAAGGTGCCGGGAGCGGAGACGAGCGAGAAAGCGCGAGACGCCTGACACAGCCGGAGTTTTTCCCTTGGCAAAGCACGCGCGGTAACTGCGTTACCCGAGAGAGAGAGAGAGAGAGAGAGGTTGGTCGATGAAAGGGACACCTCGAGTTTCAACTCGGACATCGACATTTGGGAATAAACGTCCGAACTAAATTTTCCGTGGAAAATGTCTCGTTACCGTGTTTATGTTCCGCGCATACGCTTAAAAATTCTCCTCGAGCACGTACGTTCTGTTCGTTCGTAATTCAAACCCGCTTCGAATTTTCCGAATGGTTTCATAACTCTCAGGGAGAAACTCTGCTTTTTGGCCTAACAAGATAAAACGCTCAGTGGTCTTTTGGAATGGTAACATTTGATGAATCGCCGAGTGTGGGATTAAACGAGATTCTAATTGTAGAATCTACGTTTTGATTCTCTTTTATGTGTCCGACGACGACGATGAAACTTTGCAGATGCAACGTTTGAAGACCGCACGTGGAGTCCAACGTACGAAAATCGCGTATAAATGAACAAGCAAATGTGCTTCGTCAAGTTAGAGTTCCCTGACATGTAGCCAGAAATTGTATATTTATACAGGATGGGCCAAAAGTTTCTTCCCACCTATTTTTCTTTTCTTTTAAACATCAAAATATGAGAGAAAACTAATTTTTATTAATTTTATATTATAGTATAGTTTAATCTGTAAACAAGAAAAAAAAATAATAAATGATAAAAATTACAGATTTATTTTAATAGGCAATGCTTTCTGGCCTACTCTATACAGTCTTTAATCATCTTAATTAATTGTTTTTTTTTTTTCATACATACTCAGGGATTCTCAGAACTAAAGGACGTATGTGATTGTATTAAAAATTACGTACTCGTGTCATACAAAAAAAAAGAGACGCGTGTATTATGAACAGAGATCCTTAATTCCTTAATGTATGTTAATTAACAAAATATTAACAGGGAAACTGAACTAGGGATTCACTTAGGGAAACAAGGTATTTCCACTGGCAGACAGTCGACATCATTTCCGCTGTCGCGACACCGCTGACTGTTTAAACCGCTTAACCGATTCAAAGCTGGTCGGCTAAATTCGCTAATGTTTCAGCCCCCGGTATATCGATGCGGTCAATTAACCATTTCGCCGGCTTAACCGATTTGGCCGATTAACCTTTTTGGTCGGTTTACCGTCTCGCGCGGCCGGCTGCGCGCGTACCCGCCGGATTTTCATGCTGAACGAGCCACGCTTTCCAAAGGAACACCGCCGAAAACGCTTGCGCTTTATCTCCTCTCCCCTCCCCCACCCCGAATTCGAATTCGAATCCGAGCGGAGATGCNGTTTTTTTTTTTTTTTTTTTTTTTTTTTTTTCTCCACCGACGGCCAACCGAAAGTTTGCACGAATCGATGTTTATCCACTGGCCCAATTAACGCGATACACGCGGCTCCCGCGGTTTAATGTTGCGTGTTGCGCCTGCAAGCTGGTTCGATTTCACCTGAAAAAGAGGGAACCGTTTCGTTCGTTTCCTCCGCGTTTGCCCGTGTGTAATTAGGCGAGGCTGGAAACTTTTGATAATTAACCAACTTCCGGGTCGTTTGCTCGCTTTCGAATCGAAATTATAGCGGAAATCCTGCGAAAACGGTGACGATTTCCTTCGATTTCCTCTTCTTCTCTTTTTCTTTTTTGCAAGAGATACGATACGTCGAATAGCATAGTAGTCGCCCCTGATCGAATAGGATTTAAGCCTCCTGATGTCTCTTCAAACTCGGTCTTTGATGTAATGACTGTAAAAAAAAAGAAAAACAATACGTAAAATATCATCAAATTATAAGGTATCTGTCGTGTGTGTTAAATGGTCTGCCTTCGAGTGTATATCGTTCGGAAATTTAACCAGTCACGGGACTCGAACAACTCTCGAAGAACAAAATTCACTTGGAGCTTGGATCGGCGCGCCGTGGAAAAAGGGCGCGGGATTTAAACGTTCCACGGTGGCAGCGCGCTAATTCGCTTTGACAATCGGAACGACCTGCCGCGCCAGCTGCACCCGCTCCGGAAACTAGTTAGTAGTTGGACAAACAATCTGGAATTACATGCGGTGCGTCCCACTGGCTGTAACAGGTAGAGAAAGAGATCGAGTTGGTGCTCGCCGTTGCGGCCACCGGGAGAAACAGTACCCTGGGAGTTACAACCTCCGGCCAAATGGCGGGGTCGAGGGAGGGAGAGGTCGGTCGGTACATATTTAACGAAACCACCGGCGAGGAAAGGTGAAATTGAAATTGTCCGCGGTGCGGAATTAAAATTACACCTTGCCGCGTCGGGATCGCGGGATATTATCTCGGCCGCCCCGCTATCGGCCCGTCGATTTCTTCGTTGGCCGTTGATTAAAAACCTGATGCCGCTCGAAACACGGTGGTAACGATCGCGATCCCGACTGAGCGATACAGAATTAGCGTCTTACGCGAGTCAAGTCTTTTCTTTTTCTTTTTTTGCTGATGGTCATTTGAATCCCGCGAAGGGGTTGCTTCTTGTACGTCGTACACTCGCGTCTAAAAGTTCAGACTGTGTTATTGGCTTCAATATCTTCTCTTTGCAATACCGAATTTCTGACATGATTACTAGATGGATAGTTATGACAATACATAGCACAGGTAGTCACAAGTTAATTGGAATATTCGTATTTAAGTTAGGATGATAATCCTGAAATATTTCAGATTAAGGAACATTGGAGAATATTTTAAAAACTGAATGACAGAATTCAAATTGATATACATACGTCACGTGCAACGATATTTAAAGATGATACTCAAAGATGAAACGTGTAATTATCATATTGCACGCGTACAGTTAAATAAATAAATAAATAAATATTCCTCTTTCTAGAAGAAAAGTGTTTCCCCCAAAACTTGATTCCGTTCAAGGAAACTGCTCTAAACTTTCAAGCGGAAGTGTACGTCTAGTTTTGTTGTTCGAGGCGATCAAAAATGGCGGTCGGGCCGTGATGGGTTTCGAGGAACATAGCTGGCGAGTAACGTCAGAAACGTTAGAAGGATTAATCGTATTCGTGCTGGCTTAATTATACGTGTTCCTCCCTCACTCTCTCTCTCTCTCTCTTTCTCTCTTTCTGAACACTAATCAATTTCGATCGCGCGATGCAAGAACCGCGTGCAATTAGCATCGATCCAATAAATCTAAGTCATATTCCGGAATGAACCGGAATTTTTTTTTCTCTTTTCTCTTTTTTTCTTCGAACGTTTCGTTCGTTTCTCTCGCGATCGCGGGACCGGTGAAAAATTAACGAGCGGTTAGTGCGCGAGAAGCGAAGGAGAGGAGAGGTTTCTCGGGGGGTAAAAACATCGGCGAAACAGAAATAAGAGAGTGGGAAAGGTGTCGGTGACACGAGGTAGGAAGGAGCCACGCGATAATTTCATTCCAACGAGTTTTTCCATTCCGCGTCCAGCCCATTAACGTCACGCGGCCGTGGCGTCGTACGAAAAGCTCGATCGTGGTTTATTTCGTCGCTCCCTCGGGCGTGTAAAGAGCCAAGGGGGACAAAGACCGGCTGGAACACAGTGGGAGGAGATTCTCCAGAAATTATACAGAGGAATTGACGACGAAACAATTTGGAGAATAGGAGCATAGGACAGAGATGAAACTCGAGCCTCGAGTCTCTTGGGAGACAAACACTTTAAGTTCACGATTTAAAAATATGCATCGTCATATCGTCATATCGTGATCTAGGGAACGCAGCTTCTCCATTTTTTTTTTTTTTTTTATTTCGAATTTCAACTCTTTGCGGTTCGCGTGTATTTCTGTTCGCACCGTTAACACGGCTAGTTAAAACGTAATGAATGTTTGTGACACCTCGCGATTACAAAATGACATTGCGACGATGACATGGGTGAAATTATATACGATGAAATATCTTTTCTATGCTTTTACACTCTGAACGGTTGTCAGTTCGTTTAAGCTCGAGTTGATTAATTTTTGATCCAATTTGAATTTTATTAGTAATTTCAATCACGCACGGTTACATTAAACTTTTGTACAGTTACATCAATCTTTTATATAAAATGCATTGAACTGTTGCAATGTCGCACAAACTACCATCGTCATCGAGTGCCAATTTGGATCGATCCTTCGCCAAAGGACATTCCAGAGTTTAGGTCTTCTATTCCGAAAGATAATACATCCGACCGTGTCCGCGTTAATCTACTTCAAAGTCCTGGCAGGATCAAAGTCTAGATGGGTGGCAGGTACTCGACAGAGTCATCCAACTCGGGACGTTCACTCGAAACGTTAATTAGCCTTATTGCTCGATTTTCGACTGATAGGGGCGTTGGAAGTGAGGAGGAAGTTCCAACTATCGGCAATTAATTAAACGAGTGGGGGCAGGGGAGAGGAAGTGACGAAAAAAATTGCGCAATGCGATAGAAGCAGGGGAGAGGTCGCCAGGGGAAATAAAACAGGGATAGAAAACGCAGAACGAGTTGCGCTATCAGGGAGTAATCCAGGCAGGACAAGTGGAAACTTGTTTTCTCCGAAGAATTCAAGGGTGGCGCACGCGCTTCGTTCGAACAGCCGTCAACAAATCGGAATGGATCGTAGAAGGGCAGGAGAGGGCAAGAAGAAGGGTGCCACCCCCCCTTTGCAATTTCGGTCGTGTTGTTCCCCGTTTCACGAACAAACTCTCTCTTTGCTGGCACACGTATGTCCTCGTATGCTGCGATCGAAGCAACACGCGATTCATTATGACTCTATCGGGGGGGGGGGGGG
>NIPQ01052647.1:0-10156 GCA_002806875.1 Lepidotrigona ventralis hoosana | reverse complement strand
GCAACTGAATTTTATATTCTGGAACAAATTATTTTAAAGAACACATACTGTATAGAGACCTTCTAACGTTTTTCGTTTAAACTAAGTTCGTTTAAACGTTTTAACTAAGTAATTAAGTTCAGGATGTGGATATCAAAATTAAAAGTATCTTAATTTCTACATTACTTTTTATTTAAGAACTTGTGTGGTATTTTTAATACTTTTTATATTAGACGTGTTTCCTTCTGTAAAGTTCATAAAATTATAGTATGCAAATGGAAATAGCAGTCTATTTCCTTATTTTTTCTAGTTTTAGTTTTGAAGTTTTATAAATTCAACTTATTTCTATACTATAGATTTTAAAATAAAGAAAATCGAAATTAAAAAATAGCATATTACTATTCTTATTCCTAAATGAGAATATTGAATATAGACACATCAGAGAAGTAGACACATCTCCTCAAATTGAAGATTCACATAGAGTACTCTTTCTCAGAAATAAGCTGTAGAAATAAAATATCTATTTAAAAATACACATAATGTAGATTCCATTCTTCAACAAGATAAGATAAAATCATTGATGAAAATTTCAATTTTTTAACCAAATGAAACCGTTGATGAAAATTTACCTCTGGAATAAAAAAATTTTTCAAAACTACTATATACTTATAATAAATATTTTCCGCAAAGACATTGTGCGGGGACGGATGGTCAGAATACAGAACACAATTCACTGAATACCGAGAATAAAAAGCCATCCCCGTATCTCCTAGAATAGTGGTCAAAGAGAAGCACAGGAGGATTATTAAGCTTATTAACGTACTATACAAGGGTGGACCTACATATACACGCTGGTTGCGGAAAGTATGGCTAGCCAAAACGGGTACACGGGTAGAAGGCAATGGTACATGTGTGTGTGTTGCTCTACCCCTTCATTCATTTCATACGGCAGAAATCGAGATTTCGGCTAGTCATGCCTATAATTATCATTTCCCTTTGCGTTATTTCCTCTCCGTCTAAGTAATTTGTACCTTTTCACTATTTGTCAGATATCAAATTTAGTTCAATTTACGCTGAAATCAAATCATAGATTTCAATTACGGATAAAGGAGAATCCTAAGTAGAAAATTCAAAATTAGCCTTTTTCAGGTAACTTTACATATTGAATAAAATTTCATTTTTAGTATATTTCTTATATTATGAAATTTCTAAAAAATTTTTTGAACTTTTGAATTAAATGAATTAAAATTTCTTATAATTTAGCTTATACGAAAAATTAAATATACATATGAAATCTCCAATACGTAAAGTTAGAATTAAATTTCCCTCATATTCGTTATTACAATAATAAAAATATTTTGCCTTTATTAAATTTTATTCAATGAATTATATAAGAGAATTACAATAGAAGTATGATAACTATGAAAAAGGGCAGATGTCGATGAAATTAAAAAAAATAGTACAATAATAATATTCGTACTCTTCGTATAATCGCGTGACCACCCATCCCACGAGTATTATTAGCTGCACGCTTTTCAATTGGATTAACGGAAACGGAATTACATCTACGGAAACATGGATATAGCATGGATTGTTTACACAATCACGAAGATGATACCTGCCACTTTTGCTTCATCCAATGGAAATACTTGCCAGTATCATGGGATAATCATCTTCGAATCACGATAACTTTAAACTTTATTACATGTATCATTATCTAACATTCTATCTCTGTTAAATAAAGATTATAAAGGCAATGAAATTTCAAAGTTTTATCCTTTACTACTTATGTTTTCGTTTTTTAAAGAGAACGAAATGAACTGTTCGACTGAGATTTCGATTAATTTACAATATAATATTCATTGTTGCTTATGATTGTTTTCCACATTCCTGGATTACATGTTTAATAATTCAATAATTAATAGTATTAGTAATCTGAGGCTATAATATAATATAATTTGAAATCAAATAATTTTGCAAGTATATATAAGCAAAAACCTCTTAACACACCTAACTAGAATTAATGTTGAATTTATGAAAATCTTTACAAAATTCTTTAATTTAAAAAATATAAAAAATTAATACAGATGAACAATGATATTTAAACAATACGAGAATGCGCGAACATAAGAACGAAAAGAACACAGGTCAAAGGAGCTTTGGAATTTATAGAAGAGACGAAGGGAGGTTGCCTAATCGCATTCCTAATCCTGATTTAGAATGAGATTTCAATTACGAACGGTCAGTAAGTGCGGCTGTTCACAGCTGTGTCAGTATTTCTCCCTTATTTATAGTTCATTAGCTTAGCTCTTGTGCAAAAGGCAAATTGACTTACGTCCCATCTTTGTTAGTTATACGATTTCTTCCTTGAACAATATTTGAAATATAAATTAAACTTTATTTGAAATATAATATAATATTTGAAATATAATATAATTATAATAATATAATTATAATAATATAATAATATAATAATATAATAATATAATAATATAATAATATAATAATATAATAATATAATAATATAATAATATAATAATATAATAATATAATAATATAATAATATAATAATATAATAATATAATAATATAATAATATAATAATAATATAATAATAATAATATAATACTTATAATAATATAATAATATAATATAATTTATTTGAAATATAATATTTGAAATATAAACTAAACTTTCTCATAAAATGAAAAAATTTAAATTTTCTTATGTTGTTATTATTATTTCTCTGAATTTGTCGATTAAGACAAATACATAGTTTGCTGCTTATCGATTACGATGTCTTTACATCTTTCTCCTATCGAAACAATATTTCAGAGCTAATGAAAGTATATTTGCATAGACAAGATTTTAAAGATTATTTTAATCTCGTGTATATGATTAATGAGTTTGAACGTATCGCATTAAAAATTAAAAATTTATCAACTATCGAACCTGTCAGGGAGAAATGCTTTCTACGAGACACTTTTCTCTAAGAACAGAGCTGTCTATAAGCATGCTTTATAAAACCCTTTCGGTGGCGCTGAAAGTGACTCGTTCCCAAGTGATATATGCCATCCAGATAACAAGCGTAAAAAAAATATTTTTCCCTCCACACCTTAATTTGTTATCTCGTTCATCTTATGGCTTTCGAAGCTTTACAATCTGTCATTTTGAAGATTCTACAATTCATTATTTAAAGAAATAAACAAACTGATTAAAATAAAACGATATTACTAAACGTTTACTCCAAAAAATCCTATCTTAATTAATCGTTACTTTATAGAACACTCTAAAGAGCACTCTATTCTTTCTAATCATTGTTCCTAATCACGAATTACACCACTATTTGGTGGATTGGTACAACCTTTGTTAAAAGAAAAGAATCATTCAATTAAAAAAAAAAAGAACAGCACCAGAAGAAAAAGTTTAAAAAACTAGCTGAATTCGTAGAAAAATCAAATAAAAAGTAATCGAAGTTATATACATCGTGATTAAAAAACCATGAATACACGTGACAACTGGGATAGATCTGACCGGCGTCTTTCGCGTAAGTAATTGTGGTTACACGACATAACACGCAGACCCGATTTTTGCGGTAGATCGGTGTGAACTGACAAAACTGATCGGCATGCTGTCCCTCGACTACGTTTCTCGCTTTTAAAGTCAGAGAGATAAGAAAACGCAGGTAAAATCAGTCACGGGTCGAAACACCGTACCACTTCCGAAGGGTTAATTACATTCTTGCGAGACTCGCACGAACGAGTGAAACCGCATATTGTTTTCTCGATAGCAGTTTAGCAGATCCCAGTGTAATAAATGAACGTAATAAATGACGTTGCGGAACACGCCGTCGGAGTTCTTATACCATCTTTTCCTAGTGTGTTCTGAGAAAATACTTAACAGCTTTTACAAATTTACGCAACAAATATCAATACTTCGGGCTTGATTGTTTGATTTCATCGATTGATTACGGAGACTACTCCAGGCAACAGCTACTTGTTTACATCTTGTTTGATAATTTTCTGGAAGTTTGGTGTTCTTGCACTGAAGATTGATCGGATGAGCAGATATCACGGAAGATGAATGTTAACATAACATTGAAGCAGCTTAGATACTTCATTAGTCCATTAAAATATTACAGATATCAAATTAGATATCTACTTTTATCTAAAGCTCAGGAATTAAATTTCTGAATTTAAGTTTAATAGAAAGATCAAAGATAGTTTTATAAAATTTCAGTTGGATTGCAGCTTGCAGTGATTATTGGAGGTAGTAGCTTCCTACATACCTGGTGAAGTACAGACTGGTGGGAAGTCGTAGAAAAAAGTTCACAAAAGAGAAAAAAGGGCACGGAGGCGTAAAGGAGGAGGTTGAAGGTGGCAGTGGTACAAAGGAACAAAATCCCGAGGGTGGGGCAAGCGATCACGTTGCGGAAGAGAGAAACCGCCCCACCTGCTTGCCCAATTACAGCCTCCGCCTCCAGAAAGCCGCACATGAAGTCACACAGACACTTGTTACCCCTTGCTGGTATATTGGATTGCTAGTTGGACCTTGCTAACCTGGAAAAGTTACCCTTTTCAACCCTTACTAATCTATGGTTATCTTTGTCTAAGTTTCAAGCTACAAGAATAGAAATATTGTCTCTTATTATTTTGTTTCTTTTCGATATCCAAGTTTTTTATGATTCCATCTGAATAAGGCGCTGTTGAAAAACTAGTTAGATGCTACTTACAAATCTTCTTCTATGATTAATTTTCATTAGATGTTAATCTATTAAAAATTAGAATACTTTAGTATTTGATTTATTTAAACATTAGAAATAACTATTTCTTATTTCTTAAACATTAGAATAACTAAAATTAAGTATAATATCTAATCTACTAATCTGTATAGAAAAATCACCCTTTTCATAATTTTTTAAATTTATTCTCCAACCTGCAAAAATCAAAACATTCCATATTATTATGTTTACTTTCGCAACTAAAACTTCACAGAATTCTGTTTAATTTTAAAACATTAAAATAAGAATAAAGGTTAGGTGAGTAGGCAGCCATATTTAAATTTCCTTTGCATTCTAGAAAACTGAACCTTTCGTAATAACGTATGCAGATATTATCCTGTTATATACTAGGAATTCCTAAAACCCCCGATTGTTCGACTACCAATTATTTCAAACAAGGATAAGAGTCTCTCCAACAAGTCTGTTGGAAGATTAGCTCGCTTTAGAAAGTAATACGATAACATGGGGAATTTCGACGATACTACTTCCTCCTTATCGGTATTACAACTAGCGAAAAGATTATACAGAGAAACGAATAATTACTACGAATCAGTTCAACTACGTTAGAATATTATATTGACGTCATTTCATTTGTACGTTTTAAATATATCGACGATAATTAGTCGAATCGGATTTTGATTAGATGCAAAATCGAGCTTTACTAGAATATATGCAAATATAAATATTAATACAAATGGATCCAGTTACAGATAGTAACTGAGATGACACAAGGGATTTTCCGTAAATTCGTAACAGCTACCAACACGCATTTTACTTACATTTCACGGTATCAAATGACCTTCGATTCATTTTTCCTTTTCTATAGTTTTATACACTTATACATTGATACATTATACTATACTATTTATACGTAATACTATTCTTGATTTTTAAATAAACGAACATTGTTTCCAATATTTTCTATAAACTAACCCAATTATTTCTAATTTAATTCTGAATATTTAATCTGTTATCATCATATACGTACGATTTATATAAATCTTGAAATAACCGCATGGTCACGTTCTAACACCCCGAATAATACATGATTCAACTCTATTTCGAGCTCACATAAGTATTCAATGTAGAGAGCGAATACTTACAACGATAACATTTTCTACATGGACATAAATACACCTATATCTTTAGATCTAAATGGTTTAACGCAATTTTTCATTTGTGATTACAAGGAGCTGCAATGTTTGAAACGACTATTTGGAACATCGAGCAATTACAAATGGCGACCAACACTTGTTTCGCGAAATGTAATTATCGTAACATCGAACGCCCTATCGACCGAGATCATGTTGTCCCCTTCCGTGCGTAGCGCTGTTTAATATAATCGAATTCGCTATTCTATCAAATCATACGTGTTTCGTTCAAAAACACTGAATGATACTAAATAATATACACTGAATAATAATAAATTGAAATAAAAAGTGTAATTGATTAATTTAATTCTGTGATGTCAATGCCATATACATACCTATCTATCATCATTTGATTAAACGAAATCATTTACAGATAATTATGATTATTTCCCGCGACTGATGCACTTCCGAGTATTTGAACAGTATGACGGATTCGTCGGAAACTGACAAAAAATTTCCCGCGTGAAATGGTCGGTCGTGCACATACATATATGTATATAAATAACCGGAGAAACATAAAAACGCGAACATTGGTTAGAAAACCATACGATCGGAAGGCGAGCAGTCTAAGAGAGAGGATATGATAGCATGGAGGCGAGGCGGGAAGACGAAAGTGAGGAGCTTTGGAATTGCAAGGCTTAGGCTGTTAGCCTTAGTCTAACATCCGGGCTGCTTACGCGGAACACGCGACTGATGTTTTTGCAATCGTATCTCATTTCCAACACTCTCCGCTCCAACGCGCTATGTTTACTCGACTTTATAAACGAAGCCGACATCGAATATCCGTCGCAAAATGTGAAAGCTCTTTTTTCTAGTCGTTGGACCAACCGGTAATATTGAAACGAAATCATCGGCGAAACTTTCGAAATCTGCTGTCGGAGATTGCCGTATCCGGTTAGAAACGTATTGCGTCATTGACGATTGATTATGTATATCAATAATGAATCTTCGATAGATTTTGCATCAGTTGAAAAAGTGTCATCTCGCGGACTAACAGTGTATTAGCAGGGGAGAAATAGTTTTTTTACTGGAGATGTTACGTCGTTATTCGATAACATTGATACTGTACACAGTGTTGACGGGAAACGAACAAGCTAGAAGCTGCCATCATGAAACTTGAGGTAGTTTCAAGGACGCCGAGAATAGTTTGTATGTATTGTTAGATATGATGAACTTGTTGGTGAATATCCTGGATTGCCATCATGTGGACCAGAATCGGAAAAGTAGCTGCTGGAGGTGAAGTTACTGGTAGCAGCTAAGAAAAGAGCGTAGTGGATTGCGGTGTTGTGCATAGATCGAGAAGGCAAGTAAAGTCACAATGACTTGCTCGGAGGGTACGTGTTTAGACGACGAAGAGCAGCTATTAGCCGATGAGTTCTCTGCAGAGAAAATTTCAACCGTTGCATCCTATGAACGCGCCGGCTCGTGCGGCCCCTCACTGGCACCTCTTCAGGGGGTGAACATCAGGTACCATCGGGCCGACGATACCGACGCCGGAGGTGGAAGTGGCGAGATGAGCGAGGGTGCTGCCGTCAGCGAGCTGCGGTGGAACGAGACGTACAAGCGAGGCACAAGCTGAACATCCTGGTGAACTAGTACGAACAAGTTTGTATTACCCTTACGTTCAAGTTGTTAAATTTCTAATTATTCACGAAAGATTTGTAAATTGTTACATTACGATTTAGCAGTATAAGTCATTATGTTGATAAATGTAGAAAACATATATATTGATAGTAGATATTCGTTTTATTTGTATCATTAAAATGACTAGAGCAGTTGGAACGAATAGTTCTCTAAATTCAATGGTGATATTGTGTAAATTCAGAAATTCTGAATATTTAAATGATTTATTTGTAAAGTACATGGGTAAGAGTTTCTCCTTTTGTATTGCACAATTTTTGATTTTTTAATTGTATAGTTCTAATTTTAATATGGCTTCCAAAGAGCCAAAATTGTTGATTGAGCAGAATGTTTAACGTTCGTTTAAACGGACGGGGATGCAGTGCGATTGATGAAAATTTGATTGTGAAGCGGTTAATCGTTATTACGAAATTTCCTGTAAGTAGTTGGTGAAATAGAGAGAAGAGAAACTATAATATTATTAGATGAATTTATTGTGGAAGCGAATAATGTATATCATACTACATGAAAAGGTAGAAAAGAACAGTCACTTCGTTTAAATTTTCGATTTCAATCTTCTAACGTCTGTTCCAACGTCTGTTCATGAGAAATGAATGATATTTGTTTTTGTATAAGTATACGATAGTAGAATCAGACGAATTAAAAATAAGAATTTAAAAATTTTATACAATTATGAAATATAATCTTTTTCAAATGTTAATTTGAAAAAAGCACGTAAATTGATTCTTGTGATAAAAATAAAATTGTGTCTCAGAAATAGTTCTATCTTTTCTGCAGCTCTACAGTAAAAACGCTGATCGCTTCTGCAATACCGTCCAGGAACACCGCATTTCCTCTACAGTCAAGAGTCAATTCACTGACGGGCCAACAAGACGCTTCCTGTGTGTGCACTCAAAGTTGTTGCTCTGGGCGAAGAACTCTGATGACAGTACGAGCGGGTAGCGATAAGAACTAGTTGCGCTGAACTAAGGAATTCCACTACCTTGATCAAAACGACCAAGTCGCCAACGACCTAACATTCGTTGGGAGAAGTGACAGGGGTGAGCATGTTAAACAATTATTTCCTCAACTCTCTTTCCTTTCAAGTGTTTATTTCATTAAATACTCATTACTTAATTAAAGTTCATGGTAATATAAAGTATAAACTATCAGGACTAATATCTTACGTCGAAGTCATTTACCTAGAAATGTACACATCTACTAACATTTCACATTAGAAAAGCATGCCAGCTAATAGTTCGATCAAAAACATGGATAAACGAATAATGCAAGAGGTAACTGATTAAAAGAGCCAATAATTTTAAGGTTTAGAGTATCACCGTCAGTGGCTTTGTAAATTGCTATTCGGATGATATTTTTTATATACAAATACCATCTAATACTATTTATCAAGCCTTATGAAAGATTACAGATGTCTGTTACGAGTGATGTTTACATATGCCCATTTCGTCAGTGGCTTTGTAAATTGCTATTCGGATGATATTTTTTATATACAAATACCATCTAATACTATTTATCAAGCCTTATGAAAGATTACAGATGTCTGTTACGAGTGATGTTTACATATGCCCATTCAAAGTACCATGCATTCATTGTATCAATATATTACCACAGTCTGATGGTCTTACACTATTCTACGTAACAACGAACAGCATTTTTAAATATATACTAACCATCTGATATTAATTATCTAGCCTGAAACATTACGAACCTCCAGGGCGGTACAGGGCTTACATACCAAAGTTCAAAACTTCCGACATGCATTCCGTTAATATGTCATATCGATTTTATGGTATATATTATTCTACGCAAGGCGAGGATCACGATGAACCCAATATTTTTGTATAAAAGTACCATCTAATATTATTCATTTATCCTGAAATATTACGGAATTCGAGTACGTGGAATGAGGTTTCCCTGTTTGAATTCAAATTTATAAACATCCATTCTGTCAATATATCATATTGATTTTATTATCTTATATTATTAAATGCACCGCGGTATTCACAATGAACACAATTTTTATGTACATAAATATTTTCTGATATTACTTGTCGAGCCTGGAATGATATGGACTTCCAGGACGTGGAATAATGTTTAGATATGGCTATTCAAAGCTTTCCACATGGTATTCACAATGAACACAATTTTTATGTACATAAATATTTTCTGATATTACTTGTCGAGCCTGGAATGATATGGACTTCCAGGACGTGGAATAATGTTTAGATATGGCTATTCAAAGCTTTCCACAACTATTAAGTCAATATATCAAATATGTTTTATGATTTCATGTTACTCTACGCATCTCGAGCTTCCCAATTGTGTTCTGACTGGAAAACATATTTTTTTTAACATGAAGTTTGTTTAATATTATCTCTCTCTATTAAGTCAATATATCAAATATGTTTTATGATTTCATGTTACTCTACGCATCTCGAGCTTCCCAATTGTGTTCTGACTGGAAAACATATTTTTTTTAACATGAAGTTTGTTTAATATTATCTCTCGTGCCTGATATATTAAGAAGTTCCGGAAAGAGGAATGCGGATTATATATAACTGGATTATATATAATATATATACCATTTTATATATATATATATA
>NIPQ01052564.1:0-60089 GCA_002806875.1 Lepidotrigona ventralis hoosana | reverse complement strand
GCGTAGTTAAATATGTGTTCTTTTTTCACATGCTAACAATTTATCATCAGTAATTACAAAATAATAGTAAAAAATAATTTTCAAGTTCGTAGAGAGAGAAAGTGAGTGAAAGAGAGAGAGGAGAGAGAGAGAGAGAGAGCTCGACATCGGTGAATAATAGAATTAATATTGCTATAAAATTCTTGAGAATTTTGCTGAGCTTCAATGAAGATACGCTTTTAACGCTGTAACCAGCAAGGACTAAAGCATTTTTAAAGAATTTTGGACGAGAGATATTAAAGTGAGAAAAAAGGAAAGAAACTGTAAAATACAATTGAACAAACAAGCTTCTATTTATATATTTTAGAAAGTATCATTCAAATTTCTAAATGTACAGTTTTATTTTACACATCTAATATATCTGGTAAAAAATTATGACAGTTTTCTAATTCTTTGTGCTAGTTTTCCATTACTTCTCCTGAATGAATCTCGTTTCAAAATACTTCAGTAAGTAAAAATCAACAGGCTGCGTGCTAACAGCGACTTTATGATTGTGAATGTCTATATAAATATTATGTAGCATTAATTACGTATGCTACAAGTATTATAAATCAAATGTTAGTGAATCCTAATTCGCGAAATATATGTAAAATAGACATCCACGCGTCCATAAAGTCGTTGTTAGCACGTACGATTAAGAAACATTTTGCCACTTTCCGAGAGAACTACATGATCCCTTGGAAAAGTTTTACCTTCGTGACCAATATAATGCAAAGAAAAAGAGAAAATCGAAGTTCAAGTTCAATGTCAATTTTGCGGCAAGTTCTTTACTTGCATCTTCATCAAATCGAAGGTATAGAATTCAACTTTTCTTTCTAATGTCCAACTTTTCTCGTACAACGTCTGCTTATAACATTGTATCAAGGCATTCCTTCTGGAAAACTGTACATTAACATTCTCTTCCTCTCTTTTGTGCAGATCAAGCCTCCCCCTCATAAGAAATTTGGCCGTTTCAGTTGAGGATGTCCGATGTACACACACCGCGACAAATTCAGTTGAGGCGAAAGTAAATAACGAAAGCGGTAAAGTATTTTCTGGGATTTATCACTCTGCACGTGTATTCCGCTAGTTTGAATAAGAGAATCTTCCAGGAATCGAGCGATTTCCGACGTTCTTAAATACGTATACGATACGCGCGAATGTAAGATAGGGAGCTCACCTGCTCGTCTGCACGGTTGACGGAATAAATTTGTCGGGAGTCTTCACGACCCGACAGTTGTCTTTGATACGACCGGAGGATCTAAGTAGAGTAACGAACGCGAGCGGATTTTATAATCGATCGTGTTTTAAACAAGAGCTCCATCTCCGTTTTCATTTTCCTTTTCCATCTCCGGTTTCACTGGCACTTTGAATTTACATGACGCTGATTTTACAGAACTAGCTCAAGATGCTGACATGAATCTGTTATTATACGACATGAGAGATAACATTGCAAACAAGTAGGTGTATGAAAAGACTTCGCTGTACAATGTATTTCGGAACCTTATTACCATTCTTGTGTCACGTTCTGTGGTAGCGATTCGAGCAGGTTTTGCACAGCAGCGCTGCTGACGATAGCAAGTAAAATTAAAAAATATGGTTGTCAAATCTGTTTTGAGAATTATTTGTTGAATTAAACGTGGTGGTGGTTCTTGATCAATGAAGGAATATAACGATTTAAAAGAGCGATTGACGAAATTCGGGATGAAAAATTCTGTATACACATATTTGACTATTAATATCTGCTTAAACGTATTGGGAAAAATTGTTTAAAGTATGATTATTTAGCGAAATTAATTATTTGGACTCACGTGCGATGACTTACACTTTAGCCTCGCAACTATGATGAATCAAGTTAGTGAATCCAGAACCATAAAGTCGCTGTTAGCGCGCAGGCGTTGGCATACATGTAGAGAACTTGCCGCAAAGCTGAATTAGAAGATGAAATAACTTATATTTGATTCTACTCATTACGAAGGTAAAACCATAAGCAAACATAGGTTCTTAATCATTTAACGCTGCGGACGCGTGCGTTCTAACAGTGAATTTATGTAATGCGTGGATGTAACGTTTATATTTCGAACAAAGTGAACAGTTTATCATTTGATTGTTTAGACTCACACTGATGACCACAACTATGATAAATCAAATATTAGTGAAACCTAATACGAAAATTACGTAA
This sequence comes from Lepidotrigona ventralis hoosana, assembly GCA_002806875.1. Lineage (NCBI taxonomy): Eukaryota > Metazoa > Arthropoda > Insecta > Hymenoptera > Apidae > Lepidotrigona > Lepidotrigona ventralis. Next base: position 57,889 of record NIPQ01052564.1, on the reverse strand, counting down.
AATAGACATCCACGTGCCTGGAACCATAAAGGACGCGTTAAATGATTAAGAAGCTCTATTGTTATTTGTTCAAGGGAACTATTATGTTGCTATCTATGGTTCTTTGGAATTGAAAAGAAAGAAATTGAAATTCGGTGTCAAATCGAAGAATTCATATACATTAGCCTTGTACCCTATTATTGGCCAAAGTACTTTACAATGACCGCTCATACCTGACCAATTCCTAACAACGCCACCAACTCGGTTACGTCCGACGATACGTAGACGGCCGAAGAAATCGAAATACACAGAACTTATAAAAGGAAGGGGGAATAGTATGCAGAATCGTGAATATTACGCGGATCGGAAACTGGGAATCGGCGTGGGATTCGGCTAGTTTAACTTTGGGTCTCTTGGATGATGAATCTCATGATCGGAATCACTCGTGAGCCTCGCGAGCATTTTATTGAGTATCGTTCGTTTTCTCAGTCTCTTCCACGGAGCATGAAGAGCGAGCCCCGGCAGTCACTCGTCGTCCGCAAATATTACATCTTTCTCTCGTCGATTCGTCGCCAATTTCGTTACCAAAATTTTCGACAATTTCTGCTTCGAAACGAACAGAAATACCGGGCGATCACGGCGGAGTTGACACGCTGGCAGTTTGATCATTCGCTTCCAATATGTCTTGTTCCAGTATCGCCCTAAAGGTTGCAGTCGCTTCCACCTTCGGAAACAGTAGCTGTCAGGTTAAAGGGATTCGATCTCGACAGCCTCGGGCAACTGCAAAGCTTCTAAGCTTCGCTCGTAAGAGAACGAAGAGTTTGTATTAAAACGCGTTATTTATCTCTGTTTATTACTAGGCTCTGTAACGCGCCTCCTTTTGTATCGGGCAGAATTGATACTTTCCAAGCGCTGACGAGCGCAGGGAATCGCTCCTAATAGAAAACGAACAGGAGAAAAAAGCAAGAATGAAAGAAAGAGGGGGAGGGAGAGAGAGAGGGAAGAAATAAATAAAGTAGAAACAAAATAGAGGGACAGATATAAATTCGGCACTAGCGGAAGGTTCAGAAGAACGGAGGTTTTCGATAAGCCACGATAGGGAACGAGATTATTCGTTCTTCGTGTGACTACTGAAATCGGGCGAATGCGATGACGTGCAAACGAACCAAGCCACTTTCTCTCTCTCTCTCTCTCTCTCTCACTGGACTGTCTGTTTCTCTTCTCCGCACCTTTATCCTGGCCAAAGAAATATAAAAAATATTCATCGCGCAGAGATGGCAAACGGTTAATTCGATTGCAAGCAGGACTTGCCTAACTGTCGCACAAAGCAGTTGCAGGTACCCTGTTCGCTTAATATGGGCTATCGATCGATAATTATTAATAACGGGCAGAACGCGACGAAAATCGAGGAAATTCGCTCGGCGAGCGATGATCGTTCGATCTGTCAGGCTCATGGAACTACACCCAGGGTGAGTTCCCTTCGCGAATTTGTCTACGGTTCTTGTGTTTTCGTCATGGAGCGGGTCGTTTGTACGCCGTAGCGAAGAATCATTGTACCTTTTTAAATCCGGTCGTTATCTTCGTCCAGCGATCGACAAAATGCTGTTTGTGTTTCTTCGTTAACGCTGGAAATACCGATTGATCTGCAATGTGACCGATATACAGAAACAATTGCTATAATTTACAATTTCATTTCATTTTGTTGTGTAAAAGTAACAGATATACGGAGTTGTAGATGTAAAACAGTGTATTTTAACGCTTGAAATATCAAGATCGTCAAAATAATCAATTAGCAATTTCACAGATATGATAATGTAGAATAACTGATGAATAATTGATGTATAGAGTTTACAATTTATAATTGACCTGCATGGTTTGCTATGTATAAAGTTTATCGTTTTATAATAGAAACAATAAATGTTTATTGTTTACAAGTTTACAAATGTATATGAAATTATTGTTGTAAACAATATACTTTTACAGATTTAAATGATTTCTTTTTCGTAAAATGAATCAAAGCTTCCTTTCTAGCCCTATTTCATCAAAATATTTCTTTCCTTTTTACTCCAGTCTTCATGCTTTAATTCTATCGGTGGTTCCACGTTTCTGCTGCGAGAGCTTCGTTGAATCAACCATAACCTATGTCTCGTAAATTTTTATCCAACCGCCATGGTTCTTCAGCTCGTTCACATGTTGTAACTAGGAAAGTCGTTTTGTCGTCGTTGAGCGCATTTTTAGGTCGAGACTGACGACGAGACGAACGAAACTAATGGTCCTCAGGCGAGACCGGAGAAAGAAGGGAAAACGAAGAGAGGAAACAATCGTTCTTTTAGTCAGCGAAACGAACAGAGAAACGAACGGTACGTTGACGGAGCAAAGAGCAGCTAGAGAAAAATAGTTAGGTAAAGGGGGGGAGGGTTGCTGTTAGCGAGATAGTGATTCGACTCGGCATGCAGATGGCGCGAAAGCGCGCACCATTAACCTTGTGATGTTGGTGTTAGTCGACGTCACGCGTCTCATTCTGCAAAGCGAAAAGTGTTATACCAGCGAGCTACTCGCTAAATTTGAAGCAGATTAATTGGAATGGATACGTGCTCGGCACGATCTTCCGCGAAAAGCAGCGAACGTTTGTCCGAGAGGGGACATTTATTCCGCCTACGTGGACGTTCTACCGTAGAACACTATTACAAAATAGAGATAGACGCAAATGAAGCAGAAAGTTTCCCGACTAGTGATCGTGGCACTAGTAGTCGTACGGTCGATTCTGACTTGCTTGGTGACTACGATGAGACTGTATGTCTATATAAATTTATTGCACTATACGAAGACGCATTTTGATTCACATTATGATAATATTTATAATAATATTTATAATTACATAATTATATTTTATTTATGATAATATAATTATAACATTTATAATTATACTAATTATAATAATAGTTATAATTATATTTCGATACTACACTTTCTTAACTACGATTGATTACTATAAAAAATTACATACTTGGTATCAACGATGAAGATTCTATTCTATGTTCATATGATGTAGATTCAACTTAACCACGTAGATTTTTGATCATTACTGAGTGTATTCTATCATATATTCTAATCGCTCGGCTGCCCAAAAGTTCAATCAAACTCAAATAACGAGTAAAGATGCTGGCGAATAGTAAATAATTTGTTTCACGAAGTAATAAGTAAATTATGCAATTGGAAATGAATTAATTGAATTTTTATATAAAACACTCAATAATATAATTACGTTATTTCACAAATAGATATAGATTATTTCTCAATTAACATTAAAAAGTAATTTAAAAATTAAGAAGCTAACATTTAAATTCTCGAAACTTGAGTCCGAAACTTTGTTACAATGTGTAAGGGTGTAATTGAAAAATTACATTATGCAATTTTACAAAATTTTTATTCAAAAAAGACCACCACTCCTTGCACAATAGAATTTATTGATTAACTATATTTATCATAATGACATTAGTCTTACCATATCTAGCGCCCGTTGAAACAGAAATTATTAAATTCTCGTCAATATAATGTGCTACATCGAATACTACAATATCCATTTATTATATAATTTTAAATTCTCATCCACATCTCATTCCAAATTATTATACGATTATAAATTCTCATCCACATCTCATTCCAAATTATTATACAATTATAAATTTTCATCAACTCTAAATATTAATTCTCACAGTTAATAAATTCTTACTAACATAAAATGCTGCATCGAATAGTATAATCTACAATCATTAATTATAGTCTTCGCGCGTACATCCTCGTTTCGAATGAAATTCTACCATACAGCATCTTTTTGTTCATCAGATTCTTCTGTCGTTCGTCTGATACCAATTTTCTTTCTTTTTTTTCCATATACTTCTATAATTGAATCCCTTCTTCAGACTGTATAGCTAGTTTATCCATCACGATATTTGCAGTGAAATGAAATAGGAATTCAAACCTGCAATACATTCTCGATTTTCGATAATGTGTTGCAAGAATTCTATAGCTTCGGAACCAAGGAAGTCGATTAATTCACTATCTGCGTTTCCACTTCGTAATGTGTCGTTATGGTGTTCTTAAATGCTTGTCGAGAAATCATCGGAGAATACTTTTCATATTGCTCGTTCAACATTTCTTCGTACTCTGCCTTGTCAAATTGAGCTCCGATAGTACGTGGTTTCGTTTCCTCATATCCAAATTTCAACGAAGAATCATCGGCACTTTGGCAATAATGCCATCCTTGTAAAGGCACAATATAACGCGATGTCTCACTGTCCGACAATCTTGAAAGTTGATACTCAAATTTTAAGCCGAACAAATTATCCGCCAATTTATTTTTATTATTATTTAGCGATTGGGCAACATTTTCATTAAACTTTTTTCGAATTGCTACAACTATCTTGAGCATTTCCTGAGCGTTTTCAAAGTTAAATTTTCAGCCTTCTCCTTCAACACTGCAAATTTATCGTTCGTCAATGCGCTCTCATTGACCAATAGTTCGAAGGTAAAGATTAAAAATTGATAGACGGCTTTACACGAACAATGTCCAAGTCCTTCGCTAGCGAACTGACGAAGTTCATTGACACAGTAAAAAACACACTTGGTTATATGTTTGCACAAATCTGGCCAACTAAAGTCAGTGTTGTTCATTTTGTTGTGGTGTTCCCTCTCTCCTTTAATCAAATCAATTAAATCCACCTTCTTCACATGTTTCGCTCTTCTCATTGACATTAGTTGAGGTTTCTCCATCGGTCTTGAATCGGCCATTTTTCTTTTATCGAAAAATATATCAGAATGTCTAGCACACACTTTCACAAGGCACTCTGCGTATGTCGATTGCCCTAATATAGCTGTTTTCTTCTACAATCCTCGCTTAGATTCTTCGCGTGAAGTTTCTCACAAAGTTGAAATGAGACTCGGCAGCTTGTCCCAGAGCTGCCAAAGATCGGTATTGCGACGTGACGGTTCAATTAAAAAAATTATACTCTACAATTTCACTCCAACTATAGTATTCGACTCGAACTATAGTATACGACTTGACACTACGGTGTACGATTTTACTTGCACGGTAAGACTCTCAGTTCGACTGCTACACTGGCGAAAAATTGAATGCGAATGCCCTTTCTACCGAGATTATATACTCTTTCCGATTTGCACCCTCTCCTTGGCCAGAGCATTTATATCTGTCCAAGTGTCTCAGTCTTACAAAAGAAAATTAAATTTGAGGTTGCAGAATTTTGACAATACGGCGTCGCACAGTGTGCTGAATTGAGATTCAGTAACTTTTGACTTGTTAAAAATATTACTATGGATATTAACAAAAAATTTAGGTAAAAAATTTCTTTCCAATGATACGTAGAACGATACATTTCATGCACGTTTATTCATTGTTTTGTTAAATTTACTAATTTTTTAAAGCAATTAGTGAAATTATTACGGTCTAATTATTGTAGTTCTGAAATAATTTAAGTGATCGCATGTACAATATAAAGTAACAAAGCTTTTAATTTTAAAATTTTGAACGAAATCGTGTAGTACCGGACGTATAAAAATATTTAATGTAAAATGTGAAATTAGAATAAAATTTATTTATGTATTTGAGTTAAATGTTATTATAATATAAAAAATAAATAATTTATTATGTAATTGATATAGGTTACAAATATTAATTTGGAATATTTTTTTATTTGAAATAAATTATAATATGAGATACGATTTATGGTTATTCTGTTTAAATGTGAAAATTTAGTTTGAAATTGAAACTATGTAATATTGTTAAATTTAAAGTAATATCAAAAATAAGTGAACTAAGTAAGCGAATTCTTGAACATGTGAATTTCAAAGGTTTTTGACATACCGAATACAGTCAGTTTGAACGTTTAACGACGTAAAAATAAAATATTTAACGTTTGTAATGTAAAATATTTAAAGATTCTGTGAATTTGGGACGTTGATGTTCACAAATAAGAATCTGAATCAGATATTTTTGTACGCGGTTTCGTCTTCGTCTATAAGTGGCCAATAAAAATTTATGTAGATACAGTTCTTCAAACATTTTCTCTGAATCAGAAATTATTACTTCTCAAGAGAGAATGACATTATAAATTGTAGCATAATTGTAGCAAATTGTGACAAATAATTTGTGTTATAAATGGTACAAAACAAAATTATACTTTTTAATTAAAAAGAAATTATTGCGATTAATATAGCAACTTCATTATGAAAAATTAAAGGTAACGGTCGAAACAAGCGAGCGTTAATGCTAACATAAATTTTAAAATGACAAATCACTTTTCCTAGATTTATTACTTCTTAATTACCGACAAATGTTCAAGAGATAAACATAAAATTATCGTCTTGATGCTTACTATGTTGCAGATTCGAGTTTCGAGAATATGAATGCTCAAACCCTAACACATTAGTTCTTATTGAAGGATTTGTTGGAATAGAAAATCAAAGGCTAACCTAAAAATTAAAGAGCATCGATTCATCGTCGAAAAGAGCGATTCTACTTTCTTCGGAATCATTGCAATCGTTTTTCTCCTTTTCCCTCTTTACCTGCGTAACGACATAAGCATATTCCCAGGCCGCTTTATACCTGCATTTCATAGAGTGAAATTTAGATATAATTCAATAATACACTGACGACCGTGACAGTGAAATTAAGAACCTAATGACCCAATGAGTTGACTAAACCTCGACAGCCCCTCGAGACTCTGTTTTAGTTAGTTTCTACATCGTTCGTAAATGTTGTTTCCGTGTTTATATTCCACATTTCTTCGGCATATCTTTAATATTTTTAAGTGACAAAAGTAAATGTTGGGGTTATTTCGTCGCTCCTGCGTACACAGTAAAATCTTAAATGCAAGTTAAGTAGGTTACGTAAGCAAGCTGCAAGCTCCGTATGTTTATGTTTATATATACATATGCATGTGTTTGTGTTTGTGTTTGTGTGTGTGTTTGTTTGTGTGTGTGTGTGTGTCTAATATATATGTGTAAAATCTTATATCCAAGTTAATTTTGGAGAGTCAGAGCGTCGAATTTCTGTCGCTAAGGTGGGAACAAAATACACATGCCAATTTTTTTATAAATAAGACTACATTAAGTAGAAAGATTAACACTTTTTAACTCGAAAATAACAAAAAAGAAGAATTTTATTTAAATTTCTCAAAATGGTTAATCTTTATGAAGAATGAATGATGTTTCACAATGTAATCGCAGAAACAAAAGTTTAGTCCATATAAAATTACATATTTAATATTCAGAGAATTCAATAATTTTGTTTAGTGTGATAGGCATTAAAGCAATTTTACACATATATTCATTTCTGCTTCATTTCTTACTTTCTCTTCTTTTCTTTTCTTTTCCAATTCGCCTGAAGCAGATTTGGCTTGCTGGCGGCTCCCGTCCTTACATTCCTGATCGATACCACTACTCCTTCCACTGCATCAGTCCTCCCACCAAATTGAAATTTCCTTGCCGTGCATGACCCTCACTCTCTAGTTCATGATATTTCGGTTATTTGGTCAAAAAGACCAAGACTATTTAAAGAATTTTAATCTGCGCAAATAATTGTGAAACTAATAAATTTAGAAGAACTGATAATTTAACTAAATTTTACTTATTTGATAACTATATTTGAAAATTTATCTTTAAATAATATTAGAAATAAATATCAAAAAATCAAAATCTCAAATAAAAAATATCAATTAATATCAAAATAATTTATTGGCATACAATTTTCGCGGCAAAAATTTTTCTAGGACGTAAGCATTTGGTGCGGTAATGAACAAAACTTGAGAGCCATCTATTAAAATTGCAAAAGAGAATAATCTTTCTACTGAAGACAAAGATGGAATGGGCGTATTATATTTTACGAATATTCGTTTTATTAATATATGATTACGGAGCATATCTGAATTTCTTCCATCATCGTCAAAAAATCGAGCGGTGTCAATTTAAATTGCTGTGTGTTAATGAACGTACTAACTATGCCGTATCCGCAGAATGATCAATGAGTAAACATAAATATTTATATTAGACGTTATACCGCGTGAAACTATTTATTTCTTTCAAACTCAAATAAGGAACAAAGGTCAATTGGATTTGGAGAACTGATTTAATTGGAAATTAGTTCAATCTGTATATAAAATACTTAATAATATAATTTAGTTATTTCACAAATAGATTATTTCTTTATAAAAATATCTTTAAAAATCAATTAAAAAATAATGTTTGAAAATTTTTCAAAACATTCAGGCCGGATGGATTTTCATTAAAAATTGGTTCGAAGCTAACTTTTAAAAACTCGAAACTCGAATCCGAAACGTTGTTTCATTTTAAAGGTGTAATTAAAGAATTACGTTATTCAATTTTACAAAATTTCTGTTCGAACAAGACCACCACTTCTTGCACATCACAGCTTGATTAAGTGTATTTAACATAATGATATTAGTCTTACAAGTCTAGCGCTCTTTGGCGCAGAAATTAATAAATTTTCATCAATATAATATGCATAGATACTTTATTATACATTTACTATACAACACTGTATAATTACTATACAATTATAAATTCTCATAAACTCTACTATACAATTGTTAATTCTCACAATCATTAGATTCTCACTAACGTGATATGCTTGTCCTTTTGTATAAATAACAGAGTCGAAGAATACAAAAATACAAAAATTCTTGTGCATTTTTATCTTCTTTAAGCATGATCTTTGCATACATATTTTTGTTTCAAGCGAAATTTTACCTACTCAACGTCATTCTTTTCTTCTTTAGTTCGCCTGATGCCTCATCAATTTTTTCCTAGTTTTTCGACATTCTTCCATAATTCTTTGTCTTCGAACAATAAAGCTAGTAGTTCCTCTATCACAACATTTCTTTTGCGCTATCGCGGATGCTAAATCGGGATCTGAAGCTATAATATATTCTCGATTTTCAATGATGTACTGTGTAACTCCATGGAAATCAAATAATTCGCATTCTGAATTTTCACTTTGTAACATATCAATTACAGTATTGTTAAGTGCATGTCGAGAAATTACTGGAGAATGCTTTTCACAGTACTCGTTCAACTTTTCTTCGTACGTTGCTATTTCATATGTAGCTCGAACCATAAGTGATTTCTTCCCTCCTGCATGTCGATGAAGAATTATCGTCACTTTGAACAGTGATTTGTAAAGGCACAATCTGAAACTCTTTGAGTAGCCGACGCTCCTGCGACCTCAAATGTTAAATTCTCCGCCCTATGCTTCAACATTGTAAATTTTTCAATAGTTAATGCGTCCTCACTGATCGATACTTCCAAACCAAACATTAAAGATTGATCGACAACTTTAGTCCTAGTACTTTAACAGTGATCTTATGGAGTTGATTGGCACAGTACAAAACGCACATGGGTCATATATGTTTGCATAAGTCTGGCCAGTTAAATTCAACGTTCATATTGTTGTGCTGTTCTTTTTGTTCTTTGAGGAAGTCTTCCAGTTCCAGCTTCTTCGTGTTGTTAACACAGCCTGTCATTTCTTATTGAAAAATGTTTACGAAGTTAATGTAAGTGTTATTCTCAGAGGATTCACACCTTCACAGGGCACTTTGTGTATTTGGGGGTTCTGCTATTGATCTTCTGGGACATTTTCTTCAAGATTGTCTCTTCGGCCGCACAAATATTCGTGTAAAAACTTTCACCAAGTTTGCTGATAATTTGTTTAGGTTATATCCGCACCAAAAAAGACGGCCTTTAGCATAAGTACCAGGGCTCGACTTTGCAATCGACTAGAACGTAGTGGAGATCGATGCGGTGGAGGGGAAAGCGCTAGCGAGATAAATTTCGCGAGCTGCCAGTTAGTCACCTATGATCTAAATCATGACTCATTGTCACTGCTCGGAAATTATTTTCTCAGAGAACGAGATCACGTTTTGTTGTTTACAATTGGCGACATTCTGCGGCAACGTGTTCGACTTGTGTTTTGAATCTCGTCGTGTTGGAGTGGCTGATCTCGTGTGAAATTACGTTATGTCATCTGGATGCACGTGGAGAGCGTGTTATCCGACCATCGATCCGATTATCGGTGAACATGACCAGTGACGGATGGCATTATTTTCGCGCGGCTCGCTCGGTTTGCGTTATGTAGGCGATTTACACGCTTACGTCACCGGCCATCGATACTCTATGAAAAACATGCCGTGCTTTTGCACGAAAACCGTAAGTTTCTTTACCCAACATATTGACGGAACGAGCGTGAAAAGGATGTGGCTGTGTGAGTGCAGGTGCATTTTTTAAACGAAAATTAAGACTACGTCGCGACTACAAAAGACGAAGAGAAGAAAATTAAAATTTCACAAATACTTCTTTGTTGAGAGTCACAAAAAGAAGCTAGCAGTCGGCGTTCAGCATCTCGTTGTGCGCGAATTGAAATAAATAGCAGTTGTTGCGATTTCTTTATTAAAAAAGAAAGAAGATAGAAATAAATCTATGCGAGAGAACTCAAAAGGCTGTTGTTTCCTTCGGTTGCGACTCGAAATTTAGCTTTCGCTAAATGAGAGACGGGGCAGCTTCGACGATAATAAAAATAACATCTCGAACGAGTTGTTACATTAAAGAGCAGTGATACCGAGTGGGACTGAAGGGTAGCCAACTCGAGGATTCTTCGACAGACGAGCATATCGCGATGTTGAAGCAATGCGATGTTGAATTATTAATAGATTTACGAGTTTGTCGAGAGAAATTCTCCGCGGAAGTTGGCTGCCATTAGCTCGGCTAGAGCGGAACCTTTAAGTCCGTATCGTTGTTTGACACTTATACGAAACGAAAAAAAAGAGTCGAGCCTGCCAGTGGATAGTCGTAATTAAGAAAACTCATCTCACTCCTAATTTGCCTTTTCCTTCGAAAACTTTCAGCCAGCTTTGTTTACTATCTCCGGTCGCCGATACTAGATCAATCGAGTCCCTCTTTCTCTACTATCCCAACTCTACGTGCATCTGCAGTACCAATTTTCGATTTCGGCATCAGTCGTTGCACTGCGTCCATTTGTACTTATTGGAAGGTAAACTAATGTACAGTGTAAAGTGAAATTAAATATTTTTTATTTCGAAGCGTGATAATTTTTAAAACAACTTGCAACGAAAATATTTCACACAAATAAACTGTCGTCTCTTTTTTCTTTTGCTCTCAGTTGTTCTGTTTGAAGAAAATACCATAAATTCGTAATTATCCATCAGAGTAATTCTTCAAATCTGACATTAACAGTCTACTGTACTTTCTCTTGAAGTCTTCTATTTTTCTTTGAAGTCTTCTATTAACAAAACTGTCGATTTACGTATAAAACGAGGTAGACAAAAACTTTTCTCGTTTAATATTTTACTTTTAATTTCGATTTAAAAATAAATCATTTTATGACGATTCTTATTTGTATTTAAGGAGAAACAATCAATATAAATATCGTGACATTCATTCTATAATTAATGTCAACAATGTTACAATTAAAAATAATAGAAACTAAATTACATATATAGTAATAATTTGAGTATTTAAAACAAAAGATTATTGGAATTAATATCGATTTCAAAAAGGTGTAACAGGAAAAGGTGTGCTTTCAAAAAGATTATTGCAATTGATATCGATATCAAAAACTAGAAATAATAATCTAATTAAAAAAAGAGTGTATTGGAAATGGTAATAAGTATTCCTGTTATATGGAAATTTCGTATAAATTGTACGAATACTTAGAACGTTTTATCTAAACTCCAGAAGAGAAGCCACAATTTAACGATTGTTGTCGAGTGAGATCTCGAAAACAATCACACGGAGTTTTACAGCAAATTTGTATCATGACACACGAGTCCAAAATGTTAAATAAATCTAAACGACAGATTCCATAGATGAGACATTTAGTCAAATTCATCGAAGGTGTGGAGGCTCCTCTCTTCCGCTTAGGTAAAAAAATGGGAGCAGCGAGAAGTTGCAGAAGTATATATCGAGTGGCGAATAGTTGCCGTCAAGTTGCGCGAAATTTTGAAATTGAGATCGATGTTCGTCTCAATCCTGGTTGCATTCTTGACGACGCCGCGATACCGGAGATTAATGGAAAAATTCGTACGTGGAGACAACTACCTATATCTCTTTACCGACAAACGTCTCGTTAATTCACCAGGGAATTCGCGAGGATCGCGTGTTGAAGATGAATTATTTATCCGTTCTTCGAGGTTGCTTCCGTTTCTTAGCTCTGCTTCGACTCCGGTCTGCCACAGCTTTCTTCGAAGCTTCATTTGCCATCCGACCAGAGAACTCGAATAGACTCGAAACTATCGGTGGAATACACCCATCTCGTCAAGTTCCCATCTCGACGTGTTTCTGCACCCTCTTAGCGTTTAAAAATTATAAAACGAACCAACCACAGCAAAGACAGAGTTATTCGTTTCTGTGATAATCGACGTGTTTGTATAAAATTGTACAAAGTATGTATTTCGAGAAATCTCTAAAGTATCTAAATCTGAGGTGACTAACTGGCGAGACTCTTGCCTCCACTGCCCTGATCGCTAGCGCTATCCCCTCTACTGCATGATGAGAGTTTTGCAGCCACAATATTCGCATTAGGTATATGTGTACATATTGGAATCGTTTTTTTTAACAGTTGAAGGAAAATGGGAAAAGTTGAATTTGAAAATAAATGTTTCACTTGGCAAGGATTTTTTATTACTTAAAAACAAATTATTCAAAAGTATCTGGTACAAAAAAATAACTGGTCACTTGGCGTGGTTAGCAATGAAATTTTTGTAAAATGTATCCTCAACAACTGCTATAATATATCATTACCGATGTTCGCGGGAAACGGTTGTAGAAGAAAATATACACGAGGAAATGATTATGAGATTTGTTAATAGTTTCAGACGTACCGTCGATTAGTGCAAAATTTTGCGCGAAAAGAATTTTTTCCCCAGAAAAACGGCGTCTAAACACAAACCGGGTAGATAATTCAAAAGCTGAGACGTTGCGAATTCTTCTCTAATTTACCATGGATACGTAACTCGATTAAATTCCAGTAACAACGTCATATTCCATCATGGTTTGTCGGTGGCACTCATTTTCAGTGAGATTCTTATTATCGTATTATTAATAAGGTTCGAGTTCTCTCTGGCGGAAAATCGGCCGAAGGAATTAGCCGAAGTTGTTGGGGAGGCAGGGTAAACGCTTCCCTCTAGTACCGATCGAAATTTAGCCGGCACACTTGGCCGGAACTGGTTAGGTTGCCGAGATATTATTAAGCGCGTGCTCGTCGGGAAGTCTCGGATATCCTCTTCTCGAAACTTCTTGAATAAGACGCAGTTTCCTCCAAGACACGTTCTTCTTTCACCTCTCGGTGCGCCGTGACTTTGATGCCTTCGATGCCTTCAATACCTCATTGTAAGCCGAAAGTTAAACCGCGTCGCGTCCGTCACATTGAAATCGGCTCTCCCCGACTACCCTTTCGCGAATAGGAAATTCTCTCCTCTTCTCTCTTTGCTCCAACGATCTCTGCCAGGTTAGCCGAAGAAGCTAACATTTCCCATATTTTTCTCACTGCCTTTATTTATGCAATTGTCGTCCGTAGGATAATCAGTAATTACACTTTATTTATTGACAACAGTTGGATTGTCAAATTCGAGATTTTTATATTTTCTGTTTCGCATACTTTGCGTGTAGACAATTTAGAGAATTTGCAACTACTGGAATTAATCCTCAAAAAAATCGCAGTAAATTTCGGGTGCGTTTGGTTTTTTTTCTCTAAATAATAACAATTATTGATTAACAAAGTGCAAAGAAAGGTTAGTTCGTAGCTATCAGATGAATTCTACACTTTCGATTTGATGGATTTGCATGCCGTAAAATTGGTCTTGACTTTGAATTTCAAGATTTAAAAAATTTCTTTTTTTGCATTATGTTCTAGTAAAGTTCACGAAAGTAAAATCTTTTCCAAGGAACCAACCAAGTCGCAACCTAAATCTTGAAAAATGGCAAAAGTTTCTTGCCATCGTTTAACGCTGCGTGCTAACAGCGACTTTATTGTTCTAAATATTAGAATTGCTCCCCTACTTTCCTGATTGCTAGCATTATCGCCTCTAGTGAATGGGTCGAATTAGATCTTTTGCGCGAGAAATTTAACTTTTTGAGGTCCATATGTCGTGTGTGGCTCGAGAATATATATCGTTTCAATTTTCGTCGATTATTAATGGAGACAAAATAAGAGTCGTCGCTTACTGCCACGTGGCGATCAGATGAAATTCTCACTTTTCACAGTGATATAATATTCAGTCTAAAAAGTATTGATTTACTTATTACACTATGAGAAGAAGACAATATACAGCGCGTAGCTGATTATGAACTTGAAATCGGTGGCGACTGTGATCACACGGTTGATGTTGAATTTCAAAGAGTGATTATTCAATATGAGTAAGTCAACGTGATGAAAAGCCGAAGTTACAGCGTTCAAAGTTACGCTAAAATGTAATACTTGATATAATTATCTTCTCACGAATGTGTCATTTTATTTGTAATCGCAAAGTAACCGATATACAAAGTGACACAAATCTATGAACGTAGATTTAGTTGAAACGAAACGGTGAAAACTGCGCGGATCGCAAAAAGTTGACGGTGTATACAAGATAGAAGAAATCCATTTCGAGGATAGCAAATGCGAAACCGATGAAAGATTTATTTAGAAGAAACGAGGGAAAAGATTAAGAGAGAGAGAGAGAGAGGAAATTTCTGATAAAAATATGACAATGTGACGAAAAAGTAGGAACTAGTCGGAAATGCTGCGCGTACTTAAAAAAAGTATCCCAAACTCAAGAGATTACATTGTCTCTTTGAAAAATGTAATATAAAAATTACTAATAAACTTTTCGATCGAGTTTAACCAACCGTGAATGTATAAACGAACGCATAAAAGGGAGCTCAGCATTTTACTCCTCAGATGTTCGACAACTTCGAAATGAATGGAAACTTGTTGGCTCGTATGAAATTTTGGAAATTGACATTTTCCCGACTTTCGGGCCACTCGAACACTCTCGTTTTGTTCGTCCCTGATCCGATTCGAAGAGCGGTTGTGCAACGCGGTGTAAGTTAGATTTATGGCTGCTCTATTTGCATAATGCTGCCATGTGGAAACCAATAAATTAATCCCTAGACTCGCTAACGAGGGACCAGTTAATTATAAAAGCCAGTTGAGGAGGAGAATCGTTTCGTTTAAAAACCCAATTTCGTTGTGAGTACAAATTTTTTACTTCTCGCTCGGTTTGCAAACGAGTGTAACGTTATCTCGGTTTAGGCTAAGCGGTCAAAATCGTCGAGTTTGAATTTCAATAAAATTTCTGTAAAACACAATGAAATTCAGTATCAACGTCGATATACTAACGTCGTTTGTACAACTATCCGTCCGATTGCTCGCATGATTGATCGACACAGACATTAACATGGCGTCTCGCGTGCTCTCTTTTAACGTTGGGAGTAGCGTAATCGGGAAGACGCGCTCTCGATTATGTTTCATTACTTTACGTAATCCTGGGCGAATGTTCTCGTTTATGAAATTAAACGCAAGAGGAAGCTTCCTGCGACGCCATCAACGACACCGATGAAAACTGAAGATGCGGAATATTCGTCGAAATTGCTACTCGGTGAAAATTACTCGAGAAAAGAAGAAAAGATATTCATCAGGACACTTGCATCGAATAGTGATTTGTCACGTTGACAGGTTGGTTTAACAAAGAAAAATGACAAATTGCTAAATTTCATGATACGTTTCACAAACAACTGATATATCTTATGGAGAGAAAAAGAAAATTATACTTTAAAAGAAATAAAAAACTTTATTAACACAATTCACACGAAAATTCCAGAACGGTTCAAGATAATAAATAAGGAAGTTTGAGTTAGGAGTCAAGACTGAGACTTTATTCGGCATTTAGGTTCTTTTATCATATCGGGTGTGCACTAAGTGAGAGTCGCTGAATCTGTCGACTCCTAGAGTTGGGAATTGGTGAGGTGATATGAGATATTAAGAGAATGGAAGTCTGAATTTTATCGGTAGGAAGAAAATTCTAAACTGCTGACACTACACCAGGGAACGTGTTTCTGGAAAATATTTGTAATGGCCAGAAATAGGAGTTGAAATAATAAAACACAGACTCGAGAAGTTGTAGAGTAGTTGATTTACAAAGTATACTTATGCTGTTTTTATTTGTTTCGAAACAAATTGCGAAATATAAAATCAAAAATAAAAGCCAACAAATTAGGTCATTAGATTAATTTCAGTCGTTTGATTGTTTAACTAACCCAGGAAAATTGAAAACAAAAAAAACTTTTTCAAGGGGTAGGGGTTGGAGTTTACGAAGCTATAGAGGAAAACGTAATTGTTTCACTATAGCCATCGTGGGATGTCCACAATGTTTGCGACGCGTTTTAGAAAATTTTAAGTATCAAAGTTTTAATACCGAATATTAAAATACTGTACAGTAAAATATTGTTCGGCATTACAATCTTCCACAAGCTTCGTACCTTTCCACAGCTTAATTATGATTGAACTGTAATATTGAATGTTAGGTTTCTTATACGGAGCTTTACCAATTATATATTACAGGAACAAATAAATTTAGTCGTGATTGAAGAATGATCGTCGTATACTCGAGAATAAGATAGAACATTTATATTTGTCACGATTGCTCGGGAAAAGCAGTGGTCTTTCCTTCTTTTTTTCTTTCTTTGCAAAGAATTTGTAGTTTTCTGACCGGTTGCACGCATACGATTCCATCCACGCAAAACGATATTCTCGAATAAGCAATAGGTGTTAGGTTTAGGTTAGGTTTCCCTCGTTTGCAAATTTCAACGCAATTTGTGTATGTACATCTTAATTCCGTCATGTATTACGTTTAATACAGATTAGTGTGATGCACCATCGATGGAGATCGATGGCCCATCATTAAGGAGGTTAGGTTTAAGTTATGTTCACCCGCTTTGGTGTTAACAGTTCATCTCGACGAACATTTGAATCCTCTCCATTATTGCATGAAACGCATGCAAAATCCGACATTTCTGTTCTTCGTGGGATTGCGAATATCGGGGTGACAACCTTCGAAAATTGAAATCTCAAGTGTACTCGCTCGCCGCGAATGCACAACACAGCACAGAGTGGATATGTTCGAAATGAAGAAGCGAAAAATCTCCTCTCGAAAATTTTTCTCTTTCAAGAAAGGAAGATACTGAATGAGGAAGAACGACGAGAATTTTTTTCGGTAGGAACGACTTTGTTTAAACCTCGCGAATTGCGGTCGAACTTAGGAGAAAACACGAGTCAGGCGAAATTTATGGAAAACGTTTAATTCCAGTTAATTCGCTCAATTAGCAATGATTGTTTCAGGAACTATAATCCTTTTCCGGATTCAATTCCTGACGTCTGCCAGCGTCGATCTCCTTCTCCGAAACAGCGAGAAACTCTTCGCCACGCCACGCCACGCCTTCACGTTTGCCACGCGTGAAATTATTCTTCGTACGATGCTAACCAAGCTGTCGGAACCTGACATATTCTTCGCATCACGCCATTCTTTCCCTTCGATGTTCCAAAACTCCAGATATCATAAATATCATAAATCCTCACCCATCATCCGTCATCGGATGAGAGTCAGACATCTTTAGTCACCAACGGCCAGATACGCATAATAAACAACGATAAGCTTTAGAATAAGTAGAGGCTTCTTCAGCCGCTCAAATCAGTCTTGATACGGTTTTAAAACCATCTTTGACTAGTTTGATTCAGTGTTACTAGAGCCCAGTATTTGCCTTCATATTGAAATCATTTGCGTATAAATAAAGTCGTTCGAACAGCTTTGGCTAATCGACATTCCTTTTACATCAAAAGTGTCGTTCATTACGTGACAATGGCCTCGACTGGTCAAAGCTTGATGGTATTTTGTCCCGCTCGAAATACATTATTTCTTTAAAATCCCCATGAATTTGCTGTAATTTTATCTCGAGGATTTAGTCTTTGTTATCGTCTCGCTGTTTTCCGATCCCGATGGAATTTTCGCCCCGCGAATATGAATCTCGTTCTATTAATATTCCTCGTCATCGAGTCAAACAACAACTTCACCTTACATTCGTTGGCTCTGCCATTACACAAGTGCAACGAGCAGGTACTTACTGCCGCGAGAATCGTCTACCGATCGAAAACTTGAAATTTCTTCGCGTAGGAATTTTTCTCGGATCTTTCTCGAAAAAAATCACGTGCAACAAACATAGTCCAGTAGAAACGCGTTTATCTGTTCTTGAGTCTCTCGATCGATGGCAACTGCGACGCGGAAGAAACTTTCCATGTGTCTGTGACACGTACGCGAGTTTCAATTCCTTTGCAGATCATGTTCTCCCTTTCGCGCATCAAACTCACCTTATGGATGACTCAAAAGTGAAGCAACAGTTCAGTCATTTTGTTGTTTTTCGTGGTTTTACTCATGAATTGAATGAAGTGGTTTTCAACAAAGCAAGTCCCCACAAAATTCAGGAAGTGTGTGATCTCGTTGGTCGGACACAAGGCACGCTATATTATTTCTACCACTGTACTCTTCAATGACGACCCCCATTTTTTGAAAAATTATATTCTTCCAAACACGAACATTTAGCGAATGTTCTTCATCATTCTGCGGCAAGTATCATTTCCGAAGATTGTCATAATTATTGTATGTGAATACGTAGTATATAAAATTACTCCTCGCAGTAGCAAGAGCGTAAGTTAGATGTAAAATAAGTATTTTATGTTAATTTTGTGTTCTTTATTTTATTTTTGTGTTACTACTTAGATGTAAAAAAGGTATTTTATGTTAATTTCACCTTATATTGCCTCTTTGTCCAAATATCGTTGCCTCCGAAGAAATTCTCATTTCGGAATTGAATCTCATCCCTCTTACAGCAACGCTCGAGAAAACAAAACTTCATGGGAAGAACTTGGTTCGCAAAATGCAAATTTGTAAGTTTGATTTGCATTCGAATTCGATCGGGCAAATAGGGTTAATTCAGATCGCAAAGGCGCGTTTCTTTTCCCCACCGATGAAAAAATTCATCGAACAGATTTGCCTATTCGACGTCCGCTGAAGGCTCCACCAGATTTCGTGGACTACGAGTTTCTGCGAATAAATCTCCGTTGGAGATGCCTGTTGGCAAACGGAAGCGGCAGTGATTCCTTCCGTTCGAGGAAATAGATTTTCGCTAGGACGAGGCTAGAGAAAACCAGAAGAAGCCAGGGAACGCCAGAAATAGAGGCGGAGGAACGGAAGTGATTTTCGCAATTGTCTGCGGCCGCGAAGCGCTTCGGCATTCTTCTTTCGCTGCTTCTTTCTTTTTATGAGCTATGTTTGTTCTCACAGATTCGGGAGAATCGAAATCTTGACAACTCGTTTTGTTATTTTCAACGTTCAACGTTCAACGAAATATAAAGTTTTCGTTGAGAGAAGAATAAAAGCGTTTAAGATATTTCGTTAGCCCACTGAAAAAAGTTAATCTAATCGTTTTCCGAGGTCGTCAATTCATTTTCAAATAAAGTCTTTTTCTGAATTTCCTGGTAACATTTCGACAAGAGCCTCTTTTTTTCAACAATCTTTAATTTTTCATATCTGACCTGACTTTCCAAGTCTAACATTAAATTTTTAACAGATTATCAGTTATAACCGGTCTTATCCAAACTGCTACAGATTAACAAAGATTTTTCATTGATATAATTTTTCATTCTGTAAATATTCCGCTGCTGAATAGAAGGAATAGAGAAAGCTCGTCTCAACGTAAAGTGTATCTTTAATATGTGCTTATCTCAAAATATGTCAATAGATACCATATATATCCAGTGTTTATATTGAAAAGTTTAAATCAAAAGAGAGAGAGAAGAAGACAAAGGAAATATTCTCAACCAAAAAGTTCATTCGACGTCTCACTTTTGAACGTTTCGTTAACTTTTTGGGATTCTCGATTATTCTTTTCTTTTTGTACAGGTTTAAATTCGTGATCATTAAATATCGAGGTCATCAACGATTAGGTATTTCTAGGTACCTAGGTTATAGTTATACTTTATATTTTATATAGTTATAAAATATTTTATAATTATTAAATATTTTATATTGTTATATTTTATAACCTATGTTCTAGGTCATGTTTTGTAGCATATGTTTACGTCAATCGAATATTGGAGTGTTCCCTTCAGATGATTTTGGGGAGTCAGGGCAATGGTAGGATTAATCCTGATACTAATGGAATCTCCTCTGTCACTCAATGTTTGTGCTTTCATACAGAATGTGTCGAGCTGTGACAAATTTTTGACATCTGTCTCAGAAAAGAGGATCAGTTTTCTTAATCTAGATGTTCAGGGGTGTAGTTTTGGCGTGTCATATGATATTCATCCAGCCAGTCTAATTCTTATTCAAGTTCTCTCATTAAAGGATCATGCAGAATGATGTCGAGCTGTAACAAATTTTGTACATCTGTTGCAAAAAGGAAACCTTTTCGGCGAGCACAAAGACTTAACCTAATCTAAACCCAACCAACCCTCGGCTTTGCTTTTCGACGCTGACCGAGCAGTATTGCATTAGTCAAAGCGCAAAAATCGAGGAATAATCGTTTATATCTCCTGGTGTTTCGATCGTTTGCATCGTCAGTGGCTCGAGTAAAGTTTAGAAATTGCGTCAAAGACATGGTTGATAGCTCTCTAGCCTGACCTGCCCCGCAGCTCAACCATGGGACCGTCGGATTCCAACAAACAGTTCTGCTATGCACGTAGTTTGTTTCTCCGTTAAACTCTCTTAACTTAAAATTAATTAAATAAAATAATTAAAATAATTAAACTCTCTTAACTTAACTTAAATTCCCAATCGCCCTCGATCTATCTTTATCGCGCTCGATTCCCTTCTCTCTTCGATCCCTTTCGTCTCTGTCTCGTTTGCAGGGCAAAACACCGTACATCGTGATTGACAAACAGAAGACTGGTTTACCAATAAATCGTGTTAGGTAGAATAAAGATCATTCTCGTTCCAATAAAATTTCACACGCGAGCAGATCTAGTTTCCACTTCATTCCATTCGCTGCGACATACGTTTTATACTTCCACTTGGAAAATTGGAGAAGTGGAAGTGGGAATAACAACGATCGATGCGATTTCGCCTGACCTCTGTTTCCGTGTATTATGCAATTTCCGATCAAAACCAAAAAAGAAAGAGAGAGCGAGAGGGCGAGAGAGAGTGGTTTTGGAAAAAGGGATCAGTGATAACGAATGTGTGCGTAGTAGTGGATTAGTCGGTTCGAAACTACCGATGAAACGTTGTCACTCGAAGCGTTTTTGTGACATTTTACGAAAACAGCGGAGCGGAGCGGCGTCGCGAGGGAAAAGTAATTTATTGTTTAGGTACTGTAACACCTGTAGCGTGATAATATCCGTGTAACAGGTTGTCTGGCGTGACGTTGACACTAACGGTTTACAAATTCGGGCATCGAGATTATTGGAAACTGGTTCGCGCATTCCGTCTCTCTCCTCTGTTTGCTTAATTTCACTTCGATCTTTTCGTCCACAGGCACCGATTATTTTTCACGGAAAATCATACCCTATGCTTCCTTTCTCCTCCTTTTTGCAGCCAATGCGTGATGAAACCGATAAGATAATTTAATTTGGAAAGGATTTGCAAAAGAAGAAATCAATTTATTTACAAAAGAATATAAACAAGGAACAAATATTCTAAATAAATCAGTCCAGTAACGGACAATAGCTTGTCAAATAGAAGATACGCATTCGAGTTCTTGGTCTCTTGGTATTTCGATTACGTCGAAATGAACGTAGATATACTAAATTGGGCTGTCCGCGGAATCGTAAATAGATTAAGCCAACGAACAGTCAGGCAAGTAGAACAGGGAGAGCCTGGCTCTATCGAGTATTCGTAGAAGTTTCAGATGCAAAAATATGTTTCGAAAGTTAATATTTTAAGTGACGAAGTCAAGCAAATTCCTCGACTCGGCCGGCCACTTAAGAATTCGATTTTCGCCCAAGTTTCGCGGAAACTTGTTGCTTTCTGTTAATCGGAACTCGACCGATGTGTCAACCAGAGTTAGAGGTGCCCATTATTTCGATATATTTGGCTAAAGCATTAGCTGACGTGGGTAAACTGATCAGAAAGTGTATAAAGTGTCGCAGGAAAAAGTAAGAAGTGTCTAATTTGGAAGTGTGAATTATCATCAAGTGTCAATTGACTGAGAACTGTTTTTAGAAATTTCTCCTTTCTGATATTCTTTTGCTTCTCTATAAGATATTATACAATTATATATCGCGTCGTACACGTTCGCTACAACTATCAGCGAATTGTAAAAAGAGGTAGCTGTTGGCTTGATTTAAATACTAGATGTCCTCTCGGAAGAGAGAATCTAGTGCAAAGGGTTAAAAAAGGGCCGTCATAGCGGCAAATCCAACACGATTAATAAAGGAATCGACTGGAAAGGACTGTTTATTCTTGAGTTTCTTGACAGTTGCGTCACAATTACATTACAGGAGAAAAATCGTACAAAGTATCGTCGATCAAATTTTTTCGAATTATCCTTTCTCGTACCAATGGCGTAAAAAGAGCTCATTCATTCTATATCGTTCCAGTGAGTTTTCGTTTCGTTTCAAAAAATTGCAGAGGTAAAACATAACGTACCAGGACGTTTCGAAATGAATCGAAATCTCTTTTTATCCGCATTTAAATATTGTCCTATATATTCATTTCCACAAAAAAAGAGTCATTGGTATCACTTGGCCTGGGTAATTTCTTGCTTGAAACAAAGATACAATTGGACGAGAAATAAGCTTTCGATTTTCAGCAATTCAATATCTTCTGTCGACTCTTGCTTAAAGATGCCTCTTCTCTGAATCCAGAATTGATCGAACATATTTATTCCGAGTTTGACGCGATTCGAATCGACTCGATTCCACTCGATTCGCCGGCCAAATCCGTAATCAAATTTGGCAGTCGATCCCCGCGAATGTGTGAAAATAATGTTTCCTTGATAGAAACACTTTTATCCTTGAGACGGTAAAAAATTCAGGCGTATAAACGGGGGTGAGAGCGACGTGGGATCGGCCCGTCGTTGAGGGTATAAATTGTATATGCTAAAGCGCTCGTAACTGCGAGAGAATGTTGTTGTTTCTTTGTCCTAGTGGGAAAAAAGGAAAAAAGTAAAATAAGGCGGAAAAAAGTAGCGGATGGCCGGCCAATGTTTTCATTTCAGTGCGAAATCGTATGTGAATCCCAAAATTTGTTCCGGGGACAATTGTTGTAACATTCCTGCGAGAATTCGCGCCAGGAAGGTTCGCGACGTGTTTCAAACGAGTCGATTGCGATTTCGTCCGTGAGTTTTATCACCTCGATATTCCCTTCTCAATTTCATCTCGTTGACGCGTCATTTCTTGAATAGGGCTTACTCTCTCGGTTTGCTCGAGCCGGCTAATATTTGACGATTCCCTCTCGAAATTTGCGTTCCATATCTGCTTTAACGCGCGACTAGATCTGCACTCTCTGTGTACGAAATATCGGAAGGTTCCTCGTTAGAAGTAATCAACCACTAATTGCCCGATAACGCATTGCCAAATGGAGCATCAGGATTGCGTGTTGACGAACGAAGAAGTGAAATTGTATATTCGAGCGAGATTTGTAAAAGATTTATTTTTCAATGAGGTTTAAAGATCATTGATCGTTAATTAAATCGAATATTAATATCTTTTCGTCGGATGACGCCATTTCGCTTCCTTTGAATATCGTGCGCCACATTTCTCCTCAGTTACAGTTAAGACTTTACTGTGTTCGCAGAAGCAACGAAATAAGTCTAATATTTATTATTGTCACCTTAAAAAATAGATATGCTGTCAAAAATATATGGAATATTTCCTCAGAAGCAATATTTACGAAAGATATAGAATATGAAAAGTAGTCTCGAGGGCCTGCCGTGGTTTAGCAATTCATTGTTATTAAACGAGGTTATTAATTTCACTGTCACGGTTCTCAGTGTATTATTTCATTGCATGAATTTTAGGTATAAAACGGACTGGATGTGTGCCCGATCTTGTGCCGTGACGTAGGCAAATCGGGAAAGCAAGGGAAACAAGTGAAACAGCATCGAAACAAGTAGAATCGCTCTTTCCTTCGAACAAATACTCCTTAATTTTTAAGTTAGCCTATTTTTTTATTCGTAAACAGTCCCTCAGTGATTTCGACGTTGATCTTTTATATTTTTAAAACTCGTATCCTCAACATAGTAACCATGAAGACGTTAATTTTGTGTTATACCCTCGATCATTTGTCAGTAATTGAAAATTAATAAATCTGGAAAAAAGGGAGAGATTCCATTCTAATGTGGGATAACAATGTAATTTCAAAATTTATTTTACCGTTACGCGTACTACTGGTTTGTTTCGACTGTTAGTTCACATTAAATTTACTGTATTAATCGCAATAATTTCTTTCTTCATTTGAAATGTATAATTTTGTTTTGTACAGTTGCTACAATGTTTATTTATTGTGTTTTTCTATTTTGAGAACTGATAATTTCTGATTAAAAGGATATGTTTGAAGAACTGTATCTGTATAAATTTTTATTAGCTACAAACTATGAAACAGCGAATAATATATAATATACGAAACAGCGTATAAATGTATCTGATTCAGATACTTGTGTTCGGACATCAACGTCCGAAGTCTTTCTGAAGTAAATACATTTCTTCCTTGTTTTTCCATTGACTACAGTATATTGAAGAGTCTTTCAGATTAATAAGATGTTTTCTTTCAGATTAATAAGAGTCTTTCAGATTAATAAGATGTTTTCTTCGTAAATTCTTTGGATTTAAATATTTTACATTGTCGCTAAGCGTTCAAAATGTATTCGAGACGTCGAAAACATTCGAAATTCAAAAAGTATCATGAATTCGAAACTTCCTACTCTTTTGTGATTAAAGTCCCTCGAAACAAAGATAAGAACAGAACAAAATCAATGAATAAAAAACCGCGTGCAGCGTGAATAAAAATCTTTCGATTTTCGAATGCTGACTTGTTTCGCGAATAATCGATGGCTCTGAATTGAGCACTACAAAATGTCTAAAGGATATATCAAAAGAATATCTCATTACACCACCGTCGATTGTATACCATGAAATATTTTGTAGCACTATAGTAAATTAAAAAAAAAGGAGAAAAGTAAATTAGATCCAGAAAAATGTTCGGATGTCAGTGTTCTTTTAAACAGGAATCTCAAGTTTAGTAATTTAGTAATATTCATAATTTAGTAATATTTAAATGTTGCTTTTTGAATTGCGACCATTAAAAATTATATAAAAGCGTACAGTGCGTATTTGTTTTCAACTGCCAATTTTAAATTTACGTAAATTTCCATTAATTTCAAATCTCGGAGCAAGAAATGAAAAAATAATTTTGAAAATCGAAACATAACGACGTCATTAGTTTGCAAGTTCCACATTCTAGTAGTAGAGATTTTTTAAGGGAATCTTCCTCTATATAACATTGTAAAAATTAGGTCTGTCTGCGTCCGACTTTCTAAGATATTATTGCTTAGAGTCAATTGCCTTTCAAGGTATTACTGTTTAGAGTCAATTGCCTCACGCTTCTTTATCCATGTTTGTGTGTCTTTCACATCAACAAAATCTCAGTTCTCCACTTGAAAATGAGTAATTATGTAATATTATACAAATATAAATATACAAAATATGTAATGTATATATTAATGAATAATTAATATTTAATCTGTCTATCTATCTATCTATTTATCTATCTATCTATATATCTATATATTTATAAACGTAATCCTACTTAGCTTACTTATTTCAGTTATTACTTTAAATTTAACAATCTTATATAACTTAACTCTCAAAATAAATTTTCATATTTGAACACAGTCACTTTAAATCGTACCTCATGTTATAAATCGTTTCTAATATAACATAATTCTAAATATACCTTTATAAACTATATTAATTACATAATAAATTACTTAGTCTTTGTATTATAATAACGTTTAACTGACATATATAAATAAATCCCATTCTATATTCACATTTTAGACTATATATCTTTGTACGTTTAATACTACAAGATTTCGTTCATAATAACAGAATTAAAAGCATTATTTAGGTATATTAACATAATTACTTAACATAAATTATTTCTGAAATGTAACGTGTAGACTCTAACAATTTGATCATTTTGTTTGAAGAAACTTTAACGTGAAGAAAACTAAGTAAACGTGGATGAAATATGTAGCGTTGCGCATCATTGAAGAGGAATTTTTCTTAAATTTTTATGTCAAATTTCATTGCAATATTTTTAATGAGTCAAAAGATATTCAACTTCGATCCGGCCCATACTACGACGCCGTGCAGTAAAAATTCTGAAATCGTAAAATTAATTCCATTTTGTAAGAAAGTTTTTTTGTAAAACTGAGGCAATTGGTCAAGTATAACTGCTAAATTACTCTAGCTAAGTAAAGGGTGCAAATCGGAAATGGCATGTAAACTGGGCGAAAAGGTCACTCACTCACAGTACTTCGCCAGTGTAGCAGTCGAACTGAAAGACTTTCAAGTAAAACCGTACCGCGTGCCATAATTGTAAGTCGTCTATTATAGTTCGTAAAAAATTAGTCACATCGTAAGAACGATCTTTGGCGGCAGCTGTAACCTTGGTGGTACAAGCTACCGTATATCATCTCAATTTTGGGAGAAACTTCACGCGAAGACTCTAGGGTGAGGATCCTAGAAGAACAGGCAAGAACGTCGGGGCAATCGACATACTCGTGAAAGTGCCTCGTGAAAGTGTGTACTGGACTTTCTGATCGATTTCTCGAAAGAAAAATGGCTGAAATAAGACAGATGGAAAAATTACTACGAATGTAGACTAGAAGTATGAAAAATGTGAAGAAAGTGGATTTAAGTGATTTGATTAAAAGAGAGGGTGAACAGTACATTAGAATGAACACCGAATTTAATGGGCCAGACATGTGCTAACACATACCCAAATGTGTTTTGTACTGTGCCAATAAAATTCGTCAGCTCGCTACCGAAGGACATGGACAAAGTACGTTTAAATTCGTCGATCAGTTTTTAATGTTTATCTTCGAAAGTTTGATCTTTGAGTACGCATTAACGAACGAAGAATTTGCAATGTTGAAGGAAAGGGCTGAAAATTTACCGTTTGGGGACGGTCAAGCCATGTTCAAGGTAGTTGTAATAATTCAAACAATGTTTTGTGGAAATGTTACTAAGTCGCTAAATAATAATATTAAAATGACGGATAATTTGTTCTGTTTGAAATTTGAGTATAAATCTGCAAGAGTTTCGGACAGTAATACGTCACGTCATATTGTGCCTTTCCAAGACACTGATCATCAAAGTGCCAATAATTCTTCATTTAGATACGAATATGAAGAAATGAAGCCACGAATGATCAGAGATGAATTTGACGAAGCAGAGTACGAAGAAATGTTGCTATATATGAATAAACGCTATGAAAAGTATTCTCCGATGATTTCTCGACAAGCATTCATGAATACCAAAATCGACACGTTACAAAGTAAGAATTCCGAAAGTAAATTAATCGACTACCTCGTATCCGAAGCTACAGAATTCATGCAATACATTATCGGAAATCGGGAATATATTGCATGTTTGAATTCCGATTTGATTGCACTGCAAAAGAAATCTAATATCGTGATCGACAAACTAGCTACACCGTCTGAAGAAGGGAATCAGTTATGGAAAGATAAGGAAAAAATAGAAAGAAAGTTGCTATCAGACGAACTATAGAAGATAAAGAATATGAAGGAAACGACGTTGTATGAGTAGAATTTCTTCGAAACGAGGATGCATGCGCGAAGCCTATACTTGAAGAATGTAGATTATAGTATTCGAAACAGCATATCATGTTGGTGGGAATTTATTTGTTGTTAATATTAATAATTACACGCGTAGTTGGTCAGAATTTATAATTGCAACTTTTTATGTTAGTGAGAATTCATTAATTGTGAGAATTAATAATTATAGTTTATGATAATTTGTAATTGTATAATAATTTGGAATGAGATTTTGATGCGAACTTATAATTGTATATTAATTTGGAATAAGATGTGGATGAGAATTTATAATTGTATAGTAAATGGATATTGTAGTATATTTTATTGACGAACATTTATTAATTTCTGCTTCAGCGGATGCTAGATTTTGAAAGACTAATTTCTTTGTGTTAAATATAGTTAGTCAATAAGTTGTATTGTGCAAAGTGTGGTGACCTTCTTTGAATAAATATTTTGTAAAGTTGCATAATGTAATTTTTTAGTCATACAATGTAATGTTACGGATTCGAATTTCGTGAATTTCATTGTTAGCTTCCAAATTTTTAAATTACATTTTAAAGTTATTTGAGAAATAATTTATATTTGTTCTGAAAGAACAAAATTATATTATTAAGTATTTTATATAAAAGTTGACTTAATTCTTTTCTAATTAAATGATTTATTTGCTGCTTCATGAAATAAATTATTTGCCACTTGTCAGCATATTTATTTGCTACTTGAGTTTGATAGAAATTTTGTGTATCCAGTTGTTTAGAATATATGGTGGAATATACGCAGTAATGAACAATAAACGTTGTCGTCAATTGAAGTGAATGCAAATCATCTGAACGTAGAGTAGTCTCCATCGTTGATAATCAAGTATAATTCTTTATAGTTATCAATCGCAGTTGAGAAAGTGTATTATCGATATGTAATTTATCATAATGCGAATCAAGAACCAGTCTTCTTATTGTGCAATAAGTTTGTATAGACGTACAGTCTCATCGTTCTGCACCAAGCAAGTCAAACTCGATCATACAACTATTAATGCCATCACTAGTTGGGATACTTTTCGTTTCTATCTTATTTGCGTTTCTCTTTATTTTGTAATAATGTTCTACGGCAGAACGTCCATGTAGGCGGAATAAATATCCCCTTTAGAAGTTCGAGCTCAATGAAATACATCCATTCCGATTCATCTGCTTCAAATTCAGCGAGTAGTTTACTGATACAACACTTTTCGCTTTGCAGGATACGACACGTCGAACACTAACACTAGTACCAAGGTTCATGTAGCGCGTTTTCGCTCCATCTCCATGACGAGACGTATCACTATCTCGCTAACAGCAACCCCCCCCCCCAATTTTACCCGATCTATTTTTCTCTAGCTGCTTTTTGCTCCGTCAACGTAATGTCCCAATTCGTTTCGCTGACTGATGGAAAGTTTGTCTTCTTCCTTCGTTTTCCCTTCTTTCTCCGATCTCGCTTGACGTCGATTAGTTTCGTTTCTCGTCGACAAAATCGTCATAAAAAGTCATTCAACGACGATAAACCAATTTTCCTAGTTACAACAGTTGAACGAGCTGAAGCTTCCTCTCGTTTAGTTAAAAAATTTACGAGATACAGAACCGTTGATTCAACGAAGCTCTTACAGCAGTAACGTGGAACAGTCGACAAAATTAAAGTAGGACTATTGAAGTAAAATGAAAAAAAAAATTGTGATAAAATGGAGCTGGGACGGAAGCTTTGATTCGTTCTACGAAAAAAAAGTTATCAAATCTTTAAAAGTACATTATCTTATAACCATAACTTCGTACATCTGTTACTTCTATTATACATCGACAAAATGTATCCATCAAATATAAATTGTAAACTATACAGATAAATTATAAATTGTAAATTCTATACATCAATTATTGATCAGTTATTGGACACATTAATTATCAAATTTGTGAAATTGCAAATTGACCATCTTTATACTTCCAGCGTTAAAATACACACTGTTTTAGCGAATTTCCTCGAATTTCGCGTTGTTTCAATTGTTAATAATTATCGTCCTAAACTTCGTGTTAGAGATTAAGTTCCTACAACGTTACTTTGTGCGGTAGCTAGGCTAAGCTCCTGCTCGCGTTCGGCCAATCGGATTAGCCATTAGCTGTTTCTGCTCGATGAAAGTTTATTTGGTCTGTTGCAGAGGAGAAAAGCATCACACAGTCGAGAGAAACTATCTCTGGTCGCTTGCACGTTATCGTGTTCAGTCGATTACAATCACACTAAGAACAATTAGTCTCGTTCCCATTGTCTAATCGACAGAATTCCATCGATTCTCACACTCCGAAAACCTCCATCCCTCTGAGACTTCCGCGAATAACAAATATATATATTTCCCTCGATTTTCCTTCTGCTTTATTTATTTCTTCTGTCTCACTCTTTCTTTCGTTATTGCCTCTCTCTCCTGCTCGTTCTCTTTTAGGAGCGGTTCCCGCGACGGGCGAGTCCCAGCGCATATCAGGGAATGGAAAATATTAATCCTCCGCGATATGGGAAATGAGACAAGGCGCGTTATAGAGTCTGATAAATAACAGCGCTGAATAACACGTTTTAAGTCAAGATCTCCGTGCAAAGATTTGAAGCTTTGAAGTTGACCGATACTTCTAGATATCTTTCGCGATCAAATACCTTTAAGCAGGCAGCAAGGTGGAAGTGATGACAACTTTTAGAGTACTATTGGGACAGAACATATTGGAAGTGAGTGATCAAAGTGCCGGCGTGTCAACTGTGTTCCATGCGACGCGTCGCGACCGGTCTTTCTACTGGCTTCGGAGCGGAAATTCTCGGAAGTTGCGAAGATTCGGCGAGAGATGCAATATTTGTGGACGACGAGACAGCCGGGACTCGCTCTTCACACTCCGAGTAAGAGGTTGATAAAACTACCGATACTCGATAATACCGCCCTCGATGTCCTCGAGTCTCACTTCCGATCAAGCGAACCATCGGCCGAAAGGTAAACTCCAAGATCAACGCTGAATTCCAGTTTTCGATTCGTGAAATATTCGCGTTTCTGCGCGCTATCTCCCTGATTTTACTCTGTCCCCCATCCTACATTTGTAAGATACCTGAATTTCTTAAGTTCTGTGACGACTTCGGTCGTCTACGTGTCGTCAGAACTTGCCAAGTCGATGATGTTGTCTGGAATTGGTCAGATATGAGCTGTTCTTGTAAAAAACTTCTGCCAAGATCAAGATACGGTGCTACTTTAGATGAATTCTATATCTTCGATTTGACCTTTAATTTCAATTTCTTGTTTTTTTTTGGATTGCATTCTACTCAATACCAAAAAAAATAATAATAGATCGCAACAAAATAGTTCCCTTGAACTCTTCTCAAAGAAGGAACTAACTAATTATTGACTATTATAAATTATTAACTATTATAAAATATAAATGTTATGTAATATTTATATAACCATTTACGTGTCCAGAATCATAAAGTCGCTTTAGCACGCACGCGTCCACAGACTCTTGTATTTTACTTACGAAATATGTATTTTCAAATGAGATTCATTCGAGAGAGGTAAACTGGCAGAAAGAATTAGAAAAAGGTGGTTAAAGTTACTAAAGAATTAGAAAAAGGTGGTGAAAGTTACTAAAGAATTAGAAAAAGGTGGTCAAAATTACTATCATAAAGGTGGTCAAAATTACTAATTCATAATTTTTGCTAGATACATTAGATATGTAGAATAAAACTGTACTTTTAGAGAAATAAATGACTCTTTCTAAAGTATATAAATAAAAGCTTGTGTGTTCTATTGTGTTTTACAGTTATTTCTATTTTTCTCACTTTAATTTCCCTGATAGATTCTTTAAAAATGCTTTAGTCCTTGGTAGTTCTAGCGTTAAAGACGTATTTTCAATGAATTTCATCAAAATTCTCAGGAACATTATAGTGTTATTTATTCCATTATTCGCTGTTGTCGAGTTCTCTCTCTCTCTCTCTCTCTTTCTCACTCCCACTCACTCTTTCGGTGGAATTGAAAATTATTTTTTACTGTATTATTCTGTAATTACTGATATTAATTTGTTGGCATGTGAAAAAAGACGAACATTTAACGACGTTGTCTCTGTACAGCAATGAAAAATGTGTCGTTATTAACATGTATATCAAACTTAATGGTGTTGTTAATTTCGTGTATAAGGAAATTTATGGTGTTATTAATTCTATTATTCACAGTTATCAATTTATCTTCCTCTCTCTCTCCCTCTTGATGGAATTAATATTTATTCTTTATCGTATTATTTCGTAATTAACGGGAAATTGTTAGCACGTGAAAGAGAAGACATACATTTAACAATGCTATCACGCATGCAATGAAAAATACGTCGCTGACTACATATATTTCTTGAGTACAGTATTTATACGTAACTCTATGACAAAGTGTTTGTCATCATCTTTTCAGTTGCTGATCTGATTGTTCAAGTTCGAGACATTTTGTATATCAATAAATATATCCCAACTGTCTGCTTCTCATAGCAAAAATGGGGAATATGTTTGCAATTCCGTGAATACGTACGTAGATTGGCAACAAACATGAGGTTAGTAGTCAAAAGAGAAATTACGGTTGGTTTTGAAATCTCGCGAAACTCGTTGATCAACGAGCTCCGATTCGCCTTGGTGAGATTCCAAAACGGCGGATGGCACAAGAAAGGGCTCGATTATATCGAGTATTTGAATTCTGGTGAAAATTGTGGCCAGGATTTACGATTTGAACACCGTTGCATCGGGAAACGGTGCATTGAGTAATATACGAGAGCGAGATATGTGAATAGACAAATCATCTCATTCTGTCTCCATTATGTTATTCATGATAATATCGCATTTCAATCAGTTTCATCTCAATGTGCTGACTGACGTTAATAATCAAATATATACTCAATTTTTCGCAATTTTCTTGAATCACTGATTTAAATCGTTGTATCCCTTCAAGTTCCACCATCCCGTTCAATTCAATGAATAAATATCAAAGTATTTACTCTGTCCATATATTCTTTGACTAGAATTTGATATATTCTTTATGATGCAAAGCCTGTTTGTGTCGATACGACAGAATGTGATACGAAAATGTTAAGGTGGCTCTGAGATCCCGAAATCGTAGGGAAGAACAAAAGGAATACATTGGGTATTTTGTTTTGGGAAGTTTCACTTTTCACTCACCTTGCACGGACGATCTGCGTTGACACTTGCCCACCTTCGTCACTTTTTAAAATATATCGCGACAATTCGTCTTGACATACTCCAAAATTTATGTTCCTCGTGTGTCTCGGAATGACACACTATCGTGGAATATCGATCGTCGATGCTTGACAAGTCACCCGTCGGATAATTATCGAAGGGTTGTTTCAAGCTGTGCATCGTTAGCGTACAAATCGATGAGCAAACATTCGAGGGAACTGTATTTACACGTATTATATCTACGTGTTCACTTCGGAATGGTGAAGTCCCACTTCCCCGCTTATATTCGCTTTTATTTCGTCGCTCCTGTAACCTTCCCGAAACAAAACCCGTAGTAGTACTGAGTTGTCATTATTTGCCATACAACAAGCGTTACACGACTGCGGCGCGAGGAACGATTGTATTCCATCAAACGGCTCGACACGACGTTCAACTCAGCAAATAAATGCGGAAAGTTAATTTTTCAGCTGCAACCGTACCGATACATAAACTCATTTCCCCGTCACGAGCGTTCAACAGCATTGCGAGTATTTGCGCGGCCTTCGCGAACGATAATATTGAATCTCGCTTGATGAACTCCGGCCAAGGGTAAATGTGCTTCAGGATAAATAATGTTCGAAAACTGAAAACACTTCGCGAGTGTGGCCCAATTTTAAGAAAACTTGCGTTGAAACGAACGACGCGTTCTGTCGAACGTGCTAATCGTCCCCGGCGACGTGGCATTGATTTCGATTTCTATCTCGCGTGATACGTATTCAAATAACGTCCTGCCCGATGCGTATCGCTGCGTTTCCTTCCAACTTTCCCTTTGTTTTCCACTCGTCGCGTCAATTCTTTCCCTACCTCTTTCTTTAACCTCATAATTATAATTATACATGTATGGCGATGTGTTTTGCTAAATTTTGTGTCTGGCGAGAGTATCAAATCTCAAAGAGATAGGAATTTCTTTTTGAACGCGATCAGATACAGAATGTATAATGTGTCTGATAAATCTTATGTTTCTTAGGAAAAATTCATCTTCATGTTTACAGAAAGGAAAAAAGGAGAAGAAAAAAACAGACATCGCAATTACTTTTTGGTCTTACATGACATAATACTATCGGACTGTACAGCCGAACATACTGTTGGCAGCCGACTTGCTTTACGATATAGAACACACACGCTCGCGCATGCCGTATCTGTGAATGACTTCCTCTACTCCATCCTTTTTTATACTCCATTCTTTTTTATTTAATTAAGAACCTTTGCGGAACTTCGACATGTCCTCCATTCCACTTTTGGCCCTCGGCCCGTTTGAACTTAAAGAGATAGTACTAGAATTTACAAATATTTGCGCGTTATCTGGCGAAATAATGCGGGATCAGAGAATCTTCTCCCAGGTTATTATATTACCTTCTCTGACGAACTAGAGTTTTTCTATGGAACAAGTCGTTTGAAAAGGTTCCGAAATATAGCCAGGCTTCATCGATAGAACCTTAACTCGAGGAAAATGACACACCAATTGCTGCACCGCGGCTTCGCTCTTCCAACTCCGCGGAGACTCTAGGCAACGTGAAAGTTTAGAATTCCTTGTTTCGATAGAGCCAACTATCCAGGTCAACACTTTCGCCATTTTTCTCGTCGCGGGTACAACATGAGTTTTGCGCAACTTTTTACCGCGTCCCGTCACTCGAATGCCTCGTAACCAAGAAGTACCTGGAGTTTTCGTATAAGTCACTGCCAAGAAATTTTTCAGAACTCTCGCTTCATTCTTTCCTCTAGATGCGATTTCTAGGCTCAGTCGTTCGAACGTTCACGCTAGAATTACCTACATCTTCAAAATGACCAGTTCATAATTTTCCATGTTACGGCAGTCACAGTGTTTCAGAGATTTGAATGAATTTTACTTAAATGCATAAATAGAAACTAGTGAAATTTGCATTACGGATTTGTTCGTGTTCCTCGCGTATTAATTTAGGTGAAAAGAAAAGTTTTTCTGCGACTACCACAGACGAATTTTACACCTTCGGTTTGATGCAATTACCTGCCACAAAATTGAACTTGACTTTGAGTTTCAATTTTTTATTGTATTGTATTCTACTCGTCCCGAAGGTAATATTTTTCGCAAAGACACTAATTGTTTTTTTGAAAAATGGCGATGAAGTTTCTTAATAATTTACCAGTGCAGACGCATGAATATGCGTCTACCTATTTTGCGTATATTTCTATTTCGAATTATGGCAACAGTTAGATTTATCACACCGATTCTACAACTATCCTAAATCAAGTCAGTAAAACATAATACGAAAATAGACATTTACGCGTCCGCAGTGTTGAAAACTTCATTTTCAAGAGAACAAATTTTGCTACTTTATTTGATAAATATTCAAACTCGATTTCCTTAATAGTGAAGCATTCTACAAAAGTTTTACTCGTCATTTTCACAGATAGATTGAGCTGTTAATTATTCTTTACTCTTAGATCCAGTATTAAATACATTCGGGTGTACTCGTTTTTCACAAAAACTAAATTTTTTATTCTTTATCTTCAACTTAGTTTTCCATACACAGTCACTCCACTTTTCGGGGCACCCTGTATAAGCGCGACAAAAAGGATTCGCAGTCAATATATAATATAATATATAATATATATAATATATATAATATATAATATATAATAAATATATGAATATATAATATAATATTACAGCAAGTATTGCAACATTTCTACACGAATGAGTTCCCGGAGTGGTCTCATTCGATTGAAAATTCCGCGAAAAAGTAAAATGTAATTTTTTAATACACCATTGCAACGTTTCCTGTGCCACTGTTGGTCCATTGTTTTCTATTGTTTCGTGGTGTCGTGTGGATATTTTGATTTTTCGACGAAATGAAGAAATCGAAGGACAAAACGCGAGGAATTCGAGACAATCCCGAAAAAGCCGTGATTCATTCTCCAAGAAACGGTAAACGAAAAAATACCGTTCGCGCCGCGATATATCCCTCGCCCGCTCGCGTGCGACCATATCTGACATAGTATATCCGAAAACGTCCGCTTCCTCGGAGCACACTCCTGAAGTTTTAGACGATCTGTCGTGGCTCATACCGCTAATAACGCTTTCTTTGCGCTTTCGTGCTAGGGGGACAGTGCGGTTCGACGCTTTAAACTGTTGTGGCAAAGAAGAAAAATCACGACTTAGGTGGGTCGAGAATATGTCCGAATTGTCTCCCGAGAAACAAGAAGAAACATTCGCCGCTTGAAAGAATCTTTGTAGAGTCTTCAAGAATGAGTCTTGTATCACATCGATGAATTTCCCATTGGATTCGTGAACGTCGTATAGGTATAAGCTTTCCACTCGGAAACAACCCTTTTGCAGAACGTGGTCACCTAATCTACAAATGATATTCATCTCGAGGGTGACTCGAAGCAACGCGTTTGGTCATTTTTGCCAGGGACCACATGTCACGATTTTGTAATTTAGCATTAGTATATTATGTCAATAGAGTTACACCATATAAACTAATGTATGTTAGAGAACGTTTTTGCAAAAAAATATGTTTACTGTTGCCTTAAATTAATGGAGGCTAAGACCAACAAAGAATTACAAACAATCAAATGATTAATTGAGGATATAGAAAAACCGTATCTCGAAGTATGATAGATTGTCGATGTTATGAATCATTAGCGATCATGAAAGATCAATCGATCTTTCACAGATACCGAGACGAGAATTCATTGAACATTGGTGATCCAATATCTGTAATAATTTTGTAATAATTGCAATTAGTCAAAATTCTCTTATATAGAGTTGCCTAGTTCTA
Organism: Lepidotrigona ventralis hoosana; assembly: GCA_002806875.1. Classification (NCBI taxonomy): domain Eukaryota; kingdom Metazoa; phylum Arthropoda; class Insecta; order Hymenoptera; family Apidae; genus Lepidotrigona; species Lepidotrigona ventralis. Next base: position 20,987 of record NIPQ01052564.1, on the reverse strand, counting down.
TTTTAGTTTTTAACTAACCATTTTAATTAATCATGTTAATTTTAATTTATTTTCTGTGAGACACATGTACTTATGTTGATTTTATTTCATTACTACTTGTACGCAGTAAAATTTTAATTAGCTACAGCAGTTAACTCGAGAAAACAAATTTGATTTATTTATTTGATATTTGACAGAAGTTAGGAAAACTCAATTTGCAAAAGTAATAGTTTTGTGCGCAAAACCTGTGAGACATATGAACGCAAAGTTTTGACGATCGTGCAAAGTTGTTATGTTTGAAAGGTAGCTTCTTGATCTTCAAAGTTTCTGCTCTCAATGATGATAATCTCAGATTTGGCTGCTGCCAGTTACTTAAAAGTAATTTGAATTCAATCGGAAACAGGTTGAATTCGATTCGAAACCCGCAACTACGTTATCTGACCGATAACCAGAGACAAATAAGACACAACGAGATAAAACTCTTCGCTCCACAATGAAAACCAACAGTTATTCATCTTTTCCCTTCTCTCCTCTTCGTCAAAGTTTACTGTCACCGACATCCGCCTTTGGACAATTTCTCCTCGTTTCAATTCGTGTTTGCACGACAAGCAAATATGCGTCAGTTGCGAACATCGCAAATCGACACGGAATTGTTCGAGTTAATGAAATATGTAATATAATGAAATATATTCGAGTTAATGAAATTTTTGCACCTTTGTTTGCACACAAACAAAGATGGAAAAATTACAAGCAGTAAAAGCGTTAAAGCATACAGGCCTCTGGAGGGCGCAGTTTATCTATTGCGATATGGAGCCGCGAGTACAACATTTCATCAATATTAGGCGTTGTTAACTCTATTTTCTACACGATTTTTTTTTGTTCGCCGTTTCCGATACAACGACTCGCGTGGAGAAATGGTGATGAGGAATATAAATGAAGAATTGTGATGAAAAGTAATTACAAATAACAGCGATATTAGGCGTTGCTAACTCTATTTTCTACACGATTTTTTTTTGTTCACCGTTTCCGATACAACGACTCGCGTGGAGAAATGACGATGAGGAATATAAATGAAGAATTGTGATGAAAAGTAATCTAACCTAGACCCAATAAACTAAAATATCTTTCTCCGTCAACATTTTCATGGACCAGCTTTAAGGCTATGCCATCTTCTCGAGCCGCTAGTCCAACTTTATTTTGTTAAAGATTCATATCGTTCGACTCGCAGAAGTAATGATGCCTGCCGCGGAATTGAAATATTACGCGACTAGTTAAAGCTAAAAGTGGTGGATAAGTCCAAGTGGAAATAGATACAAGAGAGTGTAGTAAATAAAGCTAAGTCATGATAAGTACTAGATATATAATATAATAATAAATGAATAAATGAGTAAAAGAGCTATTATGGTATATAATATAATATAAGCGTTGAAAGTATGAAGCATGAAAAATGTACAATATACATAAGTAGGGAATAGATAAATAAATCTGACTTAAGTAGAATTTAATATTAAATCAATTATATTGTATAATAATAAGCGCGCCGAAAAGTATTCACCGTCTGTACATGGTATAGCTTTGCACCATGTATTGTAACATTTCTAAGACAATAATTTTTGGAATTGAAGTCTCGTCTCGTTTGAACGCTACAATCATTTGCACTTTACTCTTCTGAGGGGACATCGTACTCAACTCTAGCTAACAGCTCGGACTTTCTTCTATTATAATTTGCTGACAATTACAAGGAACGTGTATATTTGGCGTTGCACGATACGATGTATAATAGTGTAATAATTGAATAAGCGCCCAGGGTTATAGTGACGTAGAAGAGGAAAAGAATTTCAGAAGAATAATTCAGAAGAAGTTTCTCAAGACAATCTTGAGTCAATCTTGAGTCGCTATCACCCTCACAAATTCTCTCCAGTCTTTTCTTCTCACCACTAACCTAATAATTATTATCATTCATGACATCTCTTAGTCTAATTCTTCGTTCATTGACACTTACGCATCCTCTCTTCCTCGCATTCTGGAATTCCTTCCTCTCTTTCCTCACACATCGACGCATTTTCGCTAATTCATCCATCCACTATAGCACACTTCTGACATTATTCATTTCCTTCCTTTTTTTTTCATTCGTATTAGATATCCATTCAGCAACTATATTCACTTTTTCCGACACACCCAGTTCTCTAGACTCATTCACATTATACATATCCGCCTGCATTCGCAGAAATCTCATATACTCAATCCTGTCAACATCCCTCACGGACCATCTTGTTCCCCACGCATTCATTTATTTACGTGGGAATGGTAACTTCAATTCTCAACAAAATCACGTTGTGGTTACTCACGCACCAATCGTTCTTTATCTTTCATTCATAACCATATTTCTCATTCAGCCAATTCCCCAGTATCACATCTCAATCACTCTGTCCATTCGCACTACAGAAGTTATATCACTCACTCTGCTTGTTAACTACAGCTACAACCACTGTAAGTATTCTTCCACAATTCTTCCACGCATTTCATACTCCCGTCCACCACATTCATATTTGCTGTATCATAGCGTGCTCAATTGCATTTATATCCTCCCATATAATAATGGGGATTCGACTTGCATACGTAAGCACACAATCATTCATGTATAGTCCAATGTCTGAGCCCCACTGGCAGTACATGGAGACCACGTACATTTCTCCAAACAAACCATCCACACACACACACACACACACACACACACACACACCATACTCATTCGTAGATTCATTCACATGCATTGACTAAATACTTGCGTCGTTCAATACATTGCACGCCTTTATTCCACTTTCACTCATGAAAACATTCATGTGGGTCGGCAGACACACTTTGCCCATAATCACATATGGCTCTTGCAGGAGCGCTACACTAAAACTTCTCTCACATGAAAGAACATCTAGATCACTCATGACTACTCTCGCTCTCTGACAGTTGAGCTGTAACAAATTTACATTTCCGTACTCAGTCATAACTTATTCGTTGTCGAACTCTCCAACGCTCTTAAGTACTTCGGAAATTTCAGATGTTACGGAATATTTATAATCTCCCCTTATTCCTTGCATCGCATGCACTCTTCGTTCAACTTCTTGCATGTTATCATTTCATGCCCACTCTTGCCACATTTTCTACGCACCCTCTTTTGTCCTTACATTCTCTAAACGATGGTCAAAGCCATAGGATTCAAAACACCTAAACACATTGTCGAACTCGTGTACCTTAAATGAACTCCACCACACATGGTCCCTCTATTGTTGCAGGATTCTCTCCATTGCATGCGCACTCAGTTTAATCACAAAATTCCTCTATCGCATTTTTCCTACTCATTCGCACAACTATTTTCACTCGCTCCTTAAATTCATCCCTACTCATGCATTCAGCCAGATTCCTTTCATAATTTTTTTTCATCAAATCATCCCCAGTCAAATCATTCGGCACATCATACACAATAACTTTCGGCCCAATCTTTCTCGACATCTCAACTTTTAAACCAGGGTGCGCAAACTTATCGCAATTTCTAAGTGAATAACACTGCTTCAAGCGTTCCTCATACTCAGCAGCAACATTCAAGTTCAGCTTATTCGCACTCTTCGAAACTCTATTACTATCATTCATCAAAATCTTTATTAAGTTCTGATCTATTGCTCTGACACACTTCAAATCGTCAGGCACTTCACATTCATTCTCCTCAACCATTCTCCTTCCCTTTGTGCTCCTCTCACTCATATCACTCATATCACCAATAGTGCTACACACACTACTTCTACGTATATGTTCACTCGAAAATTTTACGTTCATCGCCATAGGGATAGGCGCCCCCTTAGAATTTTTGACATCTTCATGGTGCGGAACCCGAGTGGTGCCGTCGTCGTCTACTGTCTCTTTTTAATCAGAAACTTTTTTAATCTCCATATATTTCTCTTTCCGTTTAAAATTTTTTTAAACTTAAATTTCTGGATTCATTCATATCTGTTCCAACGAGTATGGAAGGAATAATTTGTCAACCCAAGCAGAGCCTCCCTACCCTGGTAAGACTTATTACATTAGGAGGGCGCCTGATGTTCCAAAGTTGGACTCTATGGACTGATGCATCCACCAATCCACATCGCAGTGCCATCGACTGGCAGATGCCTATTATCCACATGACCTCAGCATCCGTTTAGGATTTTATCTCATTCTTGCGGAACCAGTCGATTAAGGCAAGTCCCCCGCTCCTGCGAAACATGACCAGACGTTTACCGTATGCTACGTGCTAGGGTACCCCAGGAACGCAGACCGCTATTGCAGCCGTCTGTGTTTTTCCACAGCCGCCCGAAGCACATAGGGAAGCCGTGCTGGCATGTTGGACAAGCGAGTAGGATCGGGGCACGCTCTGCAACGGACAATCGCCAATGGATTCGACCAGAATACTAATTACCACCGGGTGCCATCCACATTTTCCGTCTCCACAGACCTCAGTTCGTCTTTAGATTCTTTTCCGAGGTAAAATGCCACGCAACCGTTATTTCAAGTGACAGGTTTGCTCCAGGTCCCTGGGTGAGATTTGCCCTGCCAATCCCACGACGGAACGTCACGACGCAACAAACACCAAACCCCAAACATTCTGTTCACCATAGCGAGGAAAATAGTATCAAATTGTAGGCGTGGAACATTTCCAGATTCCAAACTCCTTGTCTCCTTTCAAAATTCCAGACGATTTCAGTCATTCGATTACACATTTGTGCCGCCAGGAATAGATCACTCTCTTTCGTAGTTTTGTATGGAAGCCCCTTTTATTCCAGATGCCAGAATAATTTTCTCGCGCAGATACGCGATGCGTGCCCTGTCTCAATCACCCAACCATCTCTCGTTAATTGCTTCCGGAACACTCTTCAATCTTCCCCGAAAAAATACCTCTTCCCTTCTGTAGGAGACGAAACAGAGCCGAAATATTCACCGTATATATTCTCGATTAATTATTGTTACCTTTTTACGCATGTGGGCGCTGGTGAGATTCGAGCTCGCGAAAAAGGAGAAAGAAAGAGAAAGAGATGGAAATTGCACGCAAACGAAATAAAGGATATACGAAAAATAACTGCGTCGTTTTGAACGCACGTGACGATATTCTGACGCGTACTTGGTCTCCGTGACAAAAGTACGTGACACAGTATCCGTGTACACATAACCGTGTATCAAAATCACGCAGACTTGAGTCTTCGTCGTCGAGAAAGCTATTTCACCAAGCTATTGAAAACAAAAGTTGTCGATGATAAGGTACTTACATACACATTGCAACACGCAACGATGTATCCGTCACAATTGTAGGACGAGATTACTCCAAGAAAAGGAGAAGAAAGATATTGGAGAACAATTTCATTGGATACTTATCACTTTTTGTCAGGAAATGTATTTCTCATTAGAAGAAAACTGAAATATTTGACTGTTTATTAAAGTTATTAAACATACTAATAATACAGTGAGAAAAATTTCTAGGACGAATATACACGCCTTTNGTGGGGGCGCGCGCGCGCGCGCGCGCGTGTGTGTATCGATAGGTATGCATACACGCTCAGTATACGTATCGCGTACATTCCCGTACGTCCAACGTGTAGGGGTCACTTTCGCTGGCAAACGCATGCTTCGTGTTTTGCATTTACTCTCATTATCCTACTGCAGCGGTTTACGACTTTGAAAAGCTTGCAACTTGCTGAAGCAACTGACGAAGCTATTTAAATTATTTCAATCTGATAAAAAACTTTCTGAAAGTATTCAATCGCTCCTCCGTTATGCTATCAAAACGTGGAGCAACCTTATTTATCCCAGATAAAATTAACCGTGTTCTAGTATCTGGGACTGATGCATTCCGTGATTGTTTTTTTCCAATTTTCTCCAAGAACGTCACCCTAAAAGTCAGATGAATTTCTCTCCTGCTTTCCCAGACGACCAAAATTGGCAGGATGACCTCGACGATCCATTTTTCGATCGCATTATTCATCTGAATGTACATTGGCGTACCTGGTCTCCAATGCTAATCGTCGGTCAGGTACGTCTATATGCAAATAGATCGGGTGGTCTCAGGAGGTTTCTCAGTTGTTCTGCGTATTAGAACATGCGCTTCTTAATGAGACGCTTCTTGGCATACGCACAGCGTGTTCACGGCTACTCGACGGTTCTGTATCCTAGGTAAGATTAACCCTCATAGCTAAGTAAGATAAATTAGTTTGATAAATTCGATTATTCCCGAGGTAGAGGTAGCCTCTAGCGGTCCATATTACTATAGATACGAGTCCTTTTGACCGAAAGAAAACTGCAGCCACTGGACATTGGATCATTCGTTCTAATAAAAGTCCCATAGAGGAGCTTATTCAGCATAACGCTGGTTCAGGTGCCTGCAAGAATCCGTCTAGAATTTATTTATTCTGGACAACATGATGATCCTATGTTAACCGCACAGTAAACTGCCGAAAATGAACTACATTCTAGCGAATGAATTACTTTCTGTACTAATAAATATCACGCACAATACAACATTTTATTGTGACAAATCCATATCCCGTCCGAAACAGAAGAAACATTTTTTTCGTTTTGGTCTATTTGCACTAAATAGAGCACACAATAGTGGTCTAGTAAAATATGTGAAGATTATCATCGAAAATTTTTATTATTCTGGGTGGTGACCTTGGCAAGGACATTTTGAAATTCTCAATCACTGTGCTTAATAACGATTCCAGCAAAGTTATTAACTTATTTATCAAATGCCTTCCAAATGCAGAAGCAGCAATAGGTAAAAATAAAGAATTTTGAGATTTTAAACAGAAGGAGTCGAAGATAATCTGTTCGAGATGCACTAGTTTCTTGATCTTACCTCCCCCCCCCCCAGTAGCAGCCATAGCATTACCTTACGTCCGTTAAATTTTCAATCATAAATGTAATCCATAGTCGCTCCATACTCATTAGTAAACACATGTAAGTTTCTGTCTTCGGCCACAATTTGATCCATAGTTAGAGAAGCAGAACATACCAAGAGAATTAAGAAATAAAACAAAAAAGGTACATATTAATGTCAAAGACGAATATCTGGTTTCATAGATTTCAATGTTTGCTGCTCAGGTTACTTTCTTTTCAGCAAAATTACATAGCAGGAATAAAACAAACTTAAGAATTCCCATTTATCTAACCGCTCATACTATATGTACTAACAAGTACATTTATGAAAATATACATAATAACAAGTACATTTATTGCAAACCATATCCTATCAGAAATCTTAGTATCTGAACCATAGAAACTAGAAGCATGTGTTTATGCTATAAATGGTTGCTAAAATGCAAAATTGAGTTGTCGCAATGTTAACAAAATTAATTCCAATCAAGAATACAAATAAAATTGTCCACTTGATAAAAATGGAATTTTTACCCACTATTGTTCATCTCTTTTACCCCACCTATTTACACCTATTGCCCCCCTTCCCCACCATTCATTAAAAGAGAAAGCAACATTTATTTCATGTGATGCTATCCAACTACATATGCCATGAATTCCTTACCAGCATTTCTGTCCAAGATATGACCACATTCCTGCGAATATAATACTAAATCCGAGACACATGAAAAATGTTGTAACATAAATTGCATAAATACATTTGCATCTTTTTTTCAGCAACAGATTTCACTTTATTATACAGAAATAGAAATTTTTTATCTACTCCAATTCAATAAAAGTATCATACACATAGAAGAAAACATTTCATAAATTTTTTGTTACAATTAATTTGGTATATTTAGTATTTATTTCAATAAAATAAGTGTAAATGTAAATTTCAATCCCTCAGAAATTTTTAATATCACCTCATGATTCTCTTCGATAATTAAATTACAAAATTGTCGTTTTATCACCATATTTTACATTTCAGTGATAAAAAATACTAGAATTCGCAGTACTTCGTAAATCCCAATTCCTTTTGAAAATTTGCGTACACACATGCCGGTTGAGAATATCACAGCCAAGTTAAAAAAGTTTAAATTCTTTGTCACTACAAGTGTTTGCTGAATTTATCCATATCAAGCACTGATATTCGTATATACAATATATTATGTAAATTAAACACTTTTGAAGACAACTGCTTTCTATCAATCTTTGTTTTCCCACGCGTATATTTCATGTAAATAAATAACTAACGCTTTAAAATAAATAAATAACTTCATTCTTTCTTGCACAAGAACTAAAAATTTTAGCATTTGCATCTTGTATCGCTACTTATGTAACAGACAGTAATAACTTTGTTATTATAATTAATTGCTATGTTCCGTGATCATTGCATGAAATACTGACGTACGTTTGTCAATGTTAGATAAAATATCAATTTTGTATTTTAAAAGTAACTTCAAACGAGCTCGTAATTAAATTCCATAAGAATTTATTGCATTTGAATACCTTGTCCCATGAATACAGTTAGACATTGCAAAATACAAGAGTGACGCCTAAGCCTTTTGTAGAAAGAAAACAATAGTGTTGTCTTCGCAATTCATACAATTGAAACATCTTTCGCAACGCATTAAATGAAACGAATACGGGGGCTCCATTAACACCGTCAAATCTACCGGCGCTTGATCTGTAGATTATATAAGTCTCTACACAAATGTATAATAAACGCAAGACAAATAAAATTTAAAATTTAAAGAAGAATGATAAAATCTAACACTTAATGGATATATTGTAAGTAAAAGTCATTAACGACGAAAGAATAGTAAAAGGAAAATATTAAAGCTAAAAGTAATTAACCAAATATAAAAACGTTTGGCAATAATTGTAGAAGACATAGAAGCAATTGATATATCCCCGATAAATAGCTCATATGCAAGCTCTGTAAAATACACATAAAGTTGAACTCGTGAACAGTCAAGTGTGACAGAAAACATTGTGGAACCATAGCACAGTAATGTTGTAGCATTTTTCTTCTATTGTTATCACGAGTAATTGTTCAGTTCGGATAATTTCTTATTATTCTTTAATGGAAACATCGAAACCTCTATTCCTAAAAAACATTTCAATTAATTGCGTTAATTCTTGTAAAGCGAAGCTCTTATTCCGGCTTGCAAATATTTTACTTTTATAGCGGTAGTATAGTATCATTCAGTCTGCAAATAGTTTCAGAAATTGATATTGGTGCGTAAATTTTTTTGTATTTCGTCTCGTTTCACATAATATATTGCGTTATAGAGAAGATAAAGCTCAAATGCCTAGTATTTTTATATAAGATTGAAATAAGACGCTATACTCATAAGGACTATGCGCCATCTCAAAAAAGTTCTCCTCCTCTTAATCTTTCTGTAATATTAATTCAATGTATGCGTCTGTGAAGTAGTAAAATTCCAACTTTATTGTTATCTTCCGTAAAATTGTTGTTAGATAGGAATACTTGTAGAATATCCCTATATCTAAATGATTTGCATGCATTTACTTTGAATTCAAGATTCTGGAATTCTTCGGTAATAAACGTGTATGTTGCAATTATTAATAGCTAAATCTACATTTATATATTGAATATATGATGTTTCTATTATAGTTGTATTGTTATTGTGAATATGATGATTAATTTTAAATATATTAATGTTCCATATTTTCCTGTACCTAGCAGTAGTTAGTTTTATTTTCATATAACACAAATTTTTTACTCTCTATGATGCCTAATTATTTGTTGCTAATCTCTGTGGCTAAAGATTCTTTACTATTCTATTATCACTTATGGAGTCAATCAGCTCTTGACTTTGTCAACATATCGATCTACCTATGGCTACGAATTTTAATAGGGATCTTTCACAGTTACTTCTTTATTTCACCAGCGCATTTCCATTTTTCATATTTAAGTATTTAATCCGATAGTAAGCTCGAAAATTACTCGAACTCCATTTTTTGACACGTTTCTTAAATAAGTCGACCGGGAAAGTTTATATTGTTAATATTGAAATTTTGATGATTTAGAGTAATGGATAACTTTATGTTACCTACCGTGACAGGTATCATTTTTATGCTAAGAATTTGTGGATAATACTTTCAGTTTTCGACCCTGACGATTACACACACCTGATTTCCTAGTGACTTTCCCCTCTGAAAGACGATCTTTATTATATAAGTGCGGTACGAATAGAATTAATAATATCTAGTTAGATTAATACAATTTGATTTTCATGATTTTGGCTGAAAATCAAATTTTTGAATTATTTCCAATTGTTTTGCCAATATTTCAAAATGCATCTGCCCTAAACAGACTTTTTTACTTTGAAGCTCACTTTAAGTCAATTGTTTGAACAAATAAAATCATGAACTATATCAGGCTTAGATTTAATTTACAATCGTCTCGCCTTCTATTTCAAGTTGGCTTCTACTATCGTCTTCTTTACTGACCTGAGAAAATAATCAATATGCGAATATGTGACTGAATTTGTGAGAATACAGTGATTAATAGGAGATATTAATCCAAATGAATATCAATTGTTACCGCATTCTGCGCAGGCTAGACCAATGTGGTAAACCAGTTGCTCTATAGTATGGTAACAGTCCGGTCGTCATAGTCCGACAGCCATGTGAATGTTTTTTCCATAAATGTTCTATATGTTTGGTGTCCCTGGATTTATGAAAATATAACTGTGACTCATTGAGAGATGAATGTTACCCTTTAATCCAAACAATGTTATATTCGACAATATTCCTGTAAACAATTGCCTGTGTCGTTTCACGTGCGAAGGCTATTCATCCAAACCACAGAAGAAGTGTATGAATGTATACATGTGACTTCACACATGGTCGCTATCCGCCTCAATAAAAACGCGTGAAACGAATTAATATCGCTTGGCGCCATAATAATTTTATGGAATGAATTTATTGAGCAAAATATCGTCCATGAAACAAAAGCTTATATTCATTATCAGGGTTTTATATTAAAACATCTTCCTTTTATAATCTTATGATAAATTTAATAATATTTTCATATATACTTATGTACAATTTCCAATTTTTATATTTTTCCAATTTCCAATTTTATATTACTTTCAAAATAATATCGAAATTAAGTTTGTTTCTATCAAATTATTTCGAGATGCTGTATAACGAACGAAATCTGTAACAAATGGTTTTCGTTATTGAATTAAAATGCTTACAACAAACGCATATGTTACTACAATTGCACAGAAATACTGCTGCCCTGTTATACTAATATCTTCTTCTATAAATTTATACACATGTGTAATGTATAAAATTTAAATATTTTACAAATTAAATTTGTTTGTTACATATATACATATACATTTTGTATTAATACTTAATTCCGTTTTCTGCATCTGTTGTTTTAGATTTTAAAAATCAATTATTACACATGAAATGATGTACGACTAAACTGATCAATTGTACATTGCACAAAAATAATATACATGGCATCACGTGCTGTCATAGAAAGCATGTTAGCACATAATTTCATGTTATTTGATAAAAATACATCTCCTTGGTTAACTTTGAATTGCAGTGTACGAGGCTCATTTTGCTTATCAGTGTATGTATCAGAATAGCAAATTTAGAACGATATATGTAAATATTATTACTTACAAAACTTTGGAACTTTTCTAACCTTCATTGCCATAGACGAGATATCTCACTTCATAACAACGCCACTATAATTCCACTGTCGAGTTATGCCGCATGACAATTTCACTCTCACGATGCTGTTAACGAGATACATATCGCAATAGCGATTTTGGAGAGAACATCTTGCATTCTATCAATACTACGAATGTCAATAACATTATTCTGAGTTTTTCCTACAGAAACATGATGACAACTTACATCACGGTGTCATCACGAATGCGAAACTATGAAGCGAGATAACTCGTCAGCGATACTAACCTCTACCGTATGAGACTGTTGTCTCATCGAAAATGTTATCTCATTCTGACAGTATGGAAGAATGTTATTTCATTGAATGGTATTACAACTGATAAAATTGTGGCGAGATATTTAGTCCATGGTAGCAAAAGGAATAGGAATCGATATTCTAAAACCAAATATTATTCGACAGATGTAGTATACCTATAGTAAATTATAATAAAGTAAAATATAGTCTATATGATGAAAAATGTAAAAATCTATAGAAAGATATAAATATTAAAGTTAGATCTCTTCACTTGACTGCTCGAATCTATGACATGAACGATTAATTATTGTTTCTGAGAAATATTTTGAATCTTTCCTTGTTTAATCTCTTTCTTGACGAAGCATAGGAATTACTTTATAACTAAGGATCCATATAACTACGACACATTGCTAGGACCTACTTTCTGCTATAAGACATAAATGTATAACGAAATGCTCGTAGATTAGATGAGTTCTCCAAGGAGAAAAGATTATCATTAATTTCTCAATTATAAGTAAATAAGTGTTATTACATGTAATGCGTTATTACATGTAATGCGATGGGATAGGTCCAGACATTCAGATATTTTTAATATATTCACGAAAATTTTGCATACAATTTCAAATATAGTTGCTTCCTTATTATGTAAATAATTGTCCAATGTAACAATTCTCCATCAATGATTCAAACTCCAAAACAGATATTATTTGCCTTTACATAATTCTGCGTTAAGACATAGTGTTTGAAATATAAAATCGTATAATTCAAAGGAGACAATTTAGAGGGATATTATTCTTATTAGAATAATAAATTTAATTGATTATGATTGGATTATGAAAGAGACTAATTTTAAACAACAATGTTTCAATCAAAATAGTAAACTGAGTTCTAATGAAAATCGAAACGAAGGTTTAATATAGTTATTAACATAGTTAAGTTAACATAGAATGAACCTGGGTACTAAAATAAAAGTAGTATAAATCTATATATCTCTACTACTTAATAATTTTTGAATGTCGAAATTGGGAATCAGAATGAATATTTATCAATGAATATTCTCTGTAACGAATAAAAAAATTTACTATTTAAAAAAGTTGATTAAACAATCAATATTGATTTCTTTACGATTCACAGTGTTAAATATAGTAATGTACAAAATATCCTGAAATCTCTAGTTATTGGTTTGCTTACACCGTATATTTCATTGTAGTATATATACGTGTTATTTGCAAGAATAGGGAAAACTTGTTGCAAAAATTGTTACCGTAATTATATATAAACTACATTAACAAAAACATCGGACGACAGTCTGTAAAAAATTGACAACATTTGCAATGTTGATAAAAAGTTATTTTTTATTCTAATGCGTCCAGACTCGATATTACGAGAACTAGAAAAAAATATATACGTTCTCATAAATTTGCCTACGTTTTTTCTTTTAAATCGCTTGATTAATCGATCAATTAACAAAATTACACTGTATAAAATCTAGCACTATGTGCAACACGAAATTTTTACTTCCATTGCATTTTGTAATAATTAACTCTCTATTACACACTACTGATATGGAATCGATTCTCACGGAGGGATTTATTCCCTTATGTAATTTGTTTTAGAAACAAATATTAAGCAACTAATGCAAGCAATTGCACCTAATGTAAAATAATAAAATGCACAATATGTCTTTATCTTTTTGTCCTGTTTTATTGTTGTACAAAGTTTATTAATTCTTTAAGCGAATTGAATAAGAAACATATAAATAACTAGAGATGCAATGTATGTGTTTAAACGAATTGAATATGAAACATATAAATAACTAGAGATAAAATGTGTGATACAATTTATTAGGAATATAAAACAAATGATGAGTATTTCTAAAGAAAGTTGTCTTACTTATGAAGAAAATTATTGATCACCACAAAAATTTCTTGAATTTGTTGTAAAACTGTTGCTCTTGTCATTGGTACTACATTAATTTAAAAAGTTCATTCCTTTTCTGAAAATAGCCCGAATAGTTACGAACGTCTTTCAGATGTATGTTACTTTGTTTTAAAAAAGAAAAAGAAATTAATTTTAATAGGATATTTAAATAAAAAGAACATTTAGAGATTCATATCAGTATTATTCAAAAATTGTTAATGCTGGAAAGTGTATACATACGTATAATTCATCATTCAAAGTATTGATAAATACACAATATTGAGTCATTAAAATTTGTGTATATATATAGGTATATAGATATAAATATACATACCAAAGTACACTCTTTTTATTGTTGTGATATAAATTATATGTGTCAGCGCAAGAATATTAAAAATTGTGCAATATTTCGACAGTGTTTTTGATCCGTTTTTGATTTCTATTATCCAAAGCAATATTATCCTGAAACTATTTGGAAATCATTTTCATCAATCCAATCAGAAATCTAATAAATAAACTTTGTCACAGTTATTAGAAGATTTAATTCTGACTCTGCGAAATTGTTATGTAAGTTAAACTTGATTGTAATATTATGTGTACAAATATCTCGATACTGCCAAATTTTTTACATTTTTGAGTTATCAGTTAAAGATGCAAAATTTTATTTGAAATGACCACGTCCAAAAAAGTGTCATTATTCACAGAGGAAAGGTAAACTTATTAGAATCTTAATAACGAAGTTAGTACAGTTTTTGCTCGAAATAGTATATTTCAGCAAATCATATATATGCAAATGTATATAACTTATTGAATTTACTTTGGACTTTTTCTGTCTAAGCATTTTTATATTATATAGAAGTAGATTACATTGCATATGCTTGTATGTTAATCCATTCTTTTCTTGTAGATGGATTAAGTATCTAAAGTACAATTTTTCATTCATTAACTTATTAAACTTTATATTAGCCTCACTATATTACGCACTGGCCACATTTAAAGTAAGTAGCATATTTCGAGCTGAAAACTTTACATACAAAGTGGGATACAGAAACATGACTATCTTTTATCCTCAAATAATGTTAATTGTTTCAACGGATGCACGGAGTTTAAGGCACAGGATGACCAGCTGCGACTGTGTATGTAGGCACTTGAAGAATAAAACGTTAGATTTCAAATTTAACACAATGATTAATTTAAGATTTAAGATAATAATTGAGGACCAACGTTGCAAGAATTCTTGATGAAATGATTGACAAAATAATAACAAATCTTTGAACTGGTTAGAATAATGGAACGTATCTCAAAATAGCCTCTTTCAAAAAAATTTAATGACATTGTAGCATATTTCAATGGATACGAGGAACTTGCTTTAAGATTAAAAATTTAAAACTTTCTTCTGTTTTAAGAATCGTCAGGTTTCAATTTCCAATTCCGTATTTTGTTAATTTCACGGTATATTCCTAGACCTCTAGGACAATATCTGATGGAGTTAATTATGTCACGATTATAGATACTTTTCACTTTGTAAGCAATACAGTGTAGTTAGTATACACTATTAATATATACTATGTAATACAATATGTATTCTATGACTATGTATATATACTATGTAATACAATATGTATTCTATGTAATACAATATGTATTCTATGAAATTTTTTAATACTCCGTACGTACATCATATAATTTTTAATTATTCGTACTTTTTTGAAATTTGAACCATATCCATTATGAAACTCTTCCTATATATATAGCAGTCCTATAATAATTTTTATCTGAGATATTAAAGCAGGAAAAATATTAAAATAAAACTATTTTCATTTCTTTCTTTTACAGTGGATCAAGAAAGTATTTACATTTTTAATCCACGCTTTTTAAATATCTTTTCTTACTCGATCAATTTCTCAATACTTGACGACTTTAGTGACTCTTACCCTATGTATATTTAATGATGTAGTATAGAAAAATTATAAAACAAAACAATGATTACAGTCAAGAAAACATTGATAGAAATTATTGCTTTTAATTTAATTAAAGAACCTGATACATTATTATTTTGTTTGTTACATATCTATAATTTGACATATACTCCATATGTCTTTTGCGATATGCTAAAAAATTGTTCTAATTAGTGTATGACTCATCGTTTGTTGTAACAAGTATTCATTATTCCATCGACTCATACAGAATTTCATTTCACATCTATATCCTGTAACATGTAAATCATTTTAATTTTTGTTGACGGAATTTCAGAAACCAATTCAGCATTAGTTCTTCTCCATCAAAGAGAAAAGTATTGAATTTAATCACATTAGAGAATAATTATTTCTATAAAATAGATTGCGGTTAATTCATAATTTGGAGAATTTAATTATTCAATAAACCTGTCAGAAAGTTATTTTATACGGAGATTGTAAGAATCATTATACTTCGATTTTATATATATATATTTTTCATAATATGCATAATCTAGAAAAAAATGTATGTTCCACTTTACAATTTGCTATATTATCTAGAAACGATTTAAAATGAAATGAATGTATCTGGAAAGTAGAGGCTCCAGACTTTAAAATGAGTTTATTAAATTTTCTATTAGACTATTTATTATTATTATTAGTTTATTATTATAATTATTATAATATATTTATTAATATAATTATTATTATAATTATTAGTTCATTATTATTATTGTAAGTTTATTATTATCTGATAATATTTAACAAATTATAACAATTTCAATATTTACTTTCCCATTATACTAATGGGAGTCGTAGTATGTAGATTTTTCTTTTCCATCGTAGTCGGAAATGTTGAATTCACACTATTTATTTCCTTGGAAAATACCCGTTTAATCTATCTATCATTCGTTGACTATTTGACAAAAAAGCTTATTCTTATTAATTTCAATTATTTTATTAATTTCACATGTTTGTGACAGTTAACTATAATGTAATTGCGAATAGATACGAATGAAAATAATATCGAACAAACATAATACACTATCAAAGCAGAGTTTCAAGTATATCGATACTGTTATTTCATGAAAATGTGATTGCTGTGTTCTTATTGATGCTACTTGAGAATATTTTTCACAATTAAGTATCGTGTCTTTTATATATACAAATCAAGGATATAATATAGTTTACAAACTTTTTTATTCAAAGTAATAATGAATTCTGTAAGAATATCAAACGATGAGAATACAAGAAAGTTAAAGATTCATTATATCAAAGAAATGCAATATCAAAGAGCATAATGAAATTAATCAACGGGTATATTCAACTTTCAAACATACAAACAATGCAAAGATACAAATTTTAAATACATGGCACCACATTTTTTCTTTTTTCCAGCAATAATATTAACCGTACATTATTTCGATGATGTTTTTAACTCATTATTCAAAATAATGTTATTCTTGCTCAGCATGGAGGTAATCCTCGTCATTGCACTATAAAAGGATAAAAAATATCGATCTGTTCATAGAAAGGTATGATTTAACTGCGCATCGATAGTATTTGAAATATATCTTTGAACAAGCAAATATATAGTTAGTGAAAATAAATTTTTGAATATTTACGTATAACCAGTATTATTACGCCATTTTTCTAGAAATATCGCAAATAATTGTTTTGTTATCGAACGATATAAAAAGTATATAAAAAGTATAACACTAATATAGAGTAGTAAATATAATTGATTTGGCCTAGGCACCTAGTTACTATACAGGGAAAACGTAAAATTATCGTTTCTACCAATCTTCAATACTCTAATTTAATCTAAATTTTCACTGTATCTTTTCATTAAAAATTTCGTATTTCAAGAAGCTATTTTGTTATCTAGTATATACGTAATAAGATACAAACACACTTGGCCATTTATAGTATTTGCTTTCACCGTAGCCATTTATGCTGTTTATCTATAGTGCGATACAATTTATTTTATCATATAACAGAAAAATCTCCCAAAGGAGAAAACTCATCACCGAAAAAATTTAATGGCACTTAGAAAATTACGATAATTTTCTAAATTATTGTTGCTAATACTTCTGTTCACTTCTTTTGTTCGGGAGATATTCTTGTTACTTTGAACATACACAAGTGGCACTAGACCGCCATGATGAACAATATTCCTATAATGTATTTTTTATTTACATATTGATTGTTATCAGTTTCTCCTTTTATCATCTTTTGTCTTGTCTTCCTATGTCTCTCAGAATTGTCTCGATTTGGGATTAGCGTATACATGTAATAAAAACAGGTGCGTCTATTTGGAAAAAATATGAATGGTAATAGGATGTACTATTTTTTCGAAATAATATTCTTTAATAATCTCATTTTCTTCGTGTTTTTCTTAAAATTATTCTATTGACTGCCAAAGATCATTTAACACACAACTATTGAAGGTTTCAGTCCCTTTTATCCCTTTTTTGAGTTTCAGTCCCTTTTATCCCTTTTTATCATTTTCAGTTGATCATTTTCGGTGAGATACTTTTCTTTAGAAGATGCCTTTCAATTTCTTCAAGATGTGAATGACTGAAGAAGAAAGGAATCCATGGATTAATCATGTGTGGTGTTGTGTTCCGTTTTCCAATGCTCAATGAGCATTGGTGAACAAAATTCCCTATTTTGCTCTCAGCTGATCTTCAAAGTTTCTTATGACTATATGAAAAAATGCAGGAGAGATTTTTCGTACCTTAATCGTAACAGTTGAAGTTGTAACTTCGATGATTATTTGTGAATATATTAATATCAGATGTAATTAACGCTATGAAGGTTCAACAACGTTCGTAATGTGAAACTTCAATGATTCAATAAGTGAAAGTCTAGCGTGGAAATAAACTAGTTCTTAGTCTGTCTAAATCTTCTCATCTTATGAAGAATTCTGTATTCTGGATGCAAGTACTCAGCAGCAGAAGCACTAATTGGACAGTGCTGAAAGTTGAGATCTATTAATTCAATCTGTATATACTTGGATTCACAGCGGCCTTAGTTAATACTTACGCCTCAAATTACAATGTGATGATGGTTTTGAATACTGTGCATAAGCAAATACCCAGTTATTAAGTATGCTTTAATCCGTTCGAGACCATTCTTTTGCAATAAATATTATAACTTTAACTCTTCTACAGAATCCTGCTAAAATACTTCTATATGCTTTTGAGTGTACTATAAGAGAAATAAAGTAAAAATAAAATTTAACATAAACGAATAACAATAAACATAAACGTTAATGAGAATTTCTAATGAACTTCAATTATAGACAGTATATAACTATAATCCATTTATCCAAAATATAAACATGATTTATATAAACTGCTTGTGCATGTCAATACTGGTATATAAGCAAATAGTCAGTTATTATATGTCCTTGAAAGTCACACTAATTAATTTTCCCAGATTGCTGTAATATTGCAGATTAAAAATTTAAAAAATGCGAAAAAATTTCTAACGCCTAGAAATTATATTCCTTTGTCGTCAAGTCTGCTCAGCCACTACATCCAGAGGCAACCTGAAGCGAAATACATCAGTTATTATTTGATCCTCACCACGAAGCACCTTTTACCACTATCGGCTTTTTTCTTTTAATTTCAATTTGGATAGTTCGCTTCGGCGAATCCTGGGTCCCCTGCTCCAAGAAAGTAGGGTCCGCTTGCGTCGTGTGCCAGTTTCGTGCCAGCAGGCCCCAAGAGAGGTACATACTAAGACTTGAGCCACAAGAGATTATTGTATTGCGATTCGTGATGCCCTCTTCTCTTGCTGATAGGCGTAAGGGGTTTGATTCATCTAGCTGACGGCGTATTTTATTCCTTTGAAATCACAAGCGATTCGTTGCCTTTCTGTGATACTCAGTTCCAGCGGCATATTTCTTCCATTACACTTTTAGCGTCATAACGCTATACGAAATAAATAATAAGTGAAACAAGATTTTTAGTTTCTCCTTCTTAACAATAATCGTCGTTGTTCAGATTTATTTGAGTGTTTGGTTGTTTCAGTTTTTAGCTCTTTTATACGCTATAACAAGAGCCATCAGCTGAAATCAGCTGAAAAGTAGTTCAAAAGAGTCATAATTAGTCCCACTAAATTTACTTGGAATATAGAACAATATAGAACAATATAGAACAGTATAGAACAATAATATAAAACAATACTGTTGAACATACTAATACAGCTCACACATGTCTCTTTTACCGTTGCTGGAAGGAGAAGACCTCTATCCTCGTATTACACAAACGAAAGCAAAAATGGAACTTTTGTTGTAATGACTCAGAATAATTGACTCATGAATATTTTCTACTGCAATTTAAACACATTAATTATTAAATTATTAATAATTCTTTTATTAATTATTAAATTATTAATAATCCTTTTATTAATTATTAAATTTATGCATTCCCATGCATTTACAATTTTCTTAAATCGCAACGCTTCTGTCCTCTGTCAACTTATATTTCGTAGTGAACTTTATTCCTTTTAATCTAATAATTAATGATACCTAATAGTTATATGTATATTTTTTGAACGATTGTAGTTTTATTTTTAAATATCCATTTATGCAGAATAATATTCCTCGACCGGATTTTTGTACTTGATATTGTCAAATTTATCTCCTCTTCCGCAACGACAATTCATAATATTCATCTCAGAAAATCTTCGATACTTCACGTATTTGATTGACGAGCACAATCTGTTTGTTCTGTCCAAAATCTTATTGATGACGCGGATACATCCCTTAAAAAGGAATCTCGCAAATACACACAAGTTCTATGCATTCTTTGTATCTTTTATAGATTCTCTAGTGTCATTTTGTCGACTCCGACTTCCGTCAATGGCTGCCGGATGTCATCTGTATTGTCTTCTTTAAAGACCATTTCCGCCAAGATCGAAGAATATTTTTTATTCTTTGTATCTTTTATAGATTCTCTAGTGTCATTTTGTCGACTCCGACTTCCGTCAATGGCTGCCGGATGTCATCTGTATTGTCTTCTTTAAAGACCATTTCCGCCAAGATCGAAGAATATTTTTATTTTCTCGTTTCTTCGCGAGTACATCTATTTGATGTCTTTGATAGTCGTGTTTGCTTTTAATGGAAATTGCCTCGCTGAGTTTTCATTTCCTGATTCGTCGCCATTTATACGTGTTTGATATTCATCGAGTATTTTCCCAGTTATGTATAT
>NIPQ01052415.1:0-26564 GCA_002806875.1 Lepidotrigona ventralis hoosana | reverse complement strand
GAGCCAACGTTTGCGAAACGGGACAGAAAGATTTTCTTTAATCGAGGAAGTGTTCAACGAGGCACGCGAATTTTCCATCATAATTTAATTCAATTTAATCTTAGTTTAACAGGTATAATTCTTTCCAGCATATATAGTTATGAAACGAATACAATACGATAATAATCAAAAAGATCCATGCAATATTAGATGTTGAAATCGAGTTTCAAACGAGCGAAGAAATTGTCGATCCAACCGGAAACAAAGTCCAAATGATCATATATAGTTATGAAACGAATACAATACGATAATAATCAAAAAGATCCATGCAATATTAGATGTTGAAATCGAGTTTCAAACGAGCGAAGAAATTGTCGATCCAACCGGAAACAAAGTCCAAATGATTGCCACAGAATCTCCTAATGGGACCATAATATACTCTTATAATAAACAAGAATATACGAGTACAATAAAAGAAATCTAATTTTGTAAGAAATATTTTACAATATCAACACAATTGCCGCTTAAACAACTTAATCGACGTCAACGTCGAAAAGATTCGGAAATTTCGCATTAGACAAATCGGTGTTATCACGCGAACGTCACTACTCTTCAAAGAGGAAGTTCGACGATACGAAACGATACGTAACTGAAGCTTAACATCACGCCTTTATAAGCGTCTACGAACGCGTCCTATCAATTACAACAAAATTCTCCTCAGCACGCACTCATATTGCCGGAGGATTCGCGAGGGCGATGGATCACGGAAGATCAAGATATCTCGGTAGATTAGCGGCGGGAAACGCGAAATAAATCAATTAGCTTGACGCGCCGTTCCGCGACGTCTTTGCTCGGTCTTGTTAAGCCTCCGAACGAATTGAGTTCTTCTTTTTTCCCCTCTGCCTCCCGCCTTTCGCCTCTTGGTCATCCCGCACCTTGGTAATAAANTTTTCCCCTCTGCCTCCCGCCTTTCGCCTCTTGGTCATCCCGCACCTTGGTAATAAAAGCCCGAGACGAGATTTTCTTGTCAGCGAACGACGTAAATAAATCTGCGAACGGCAAATATATACGCTCCGGCACACGGAACGTTGTCCTTTTTGTTTAATCCGGCGAGCGTGAGCGGACGCCCGGAGATCGGCCGGACGTGTCGAGAGATAAAATGACGCGCGTCTGCAT
This sequence comes from Lepidotrigona ventralis hoosana, assembly GCA_002806875.1. Classification (NCBI taxonomy): domain Eukaryota; kingdom Metazoa; phylum Arthropoda; class Insecta; order Hymenoptera; family Apidae; genus Lepidotrigona; species Lepidotrigona ventralis. The sequence goes on along the minus strand of NIPQ01052415.1, from coordinate 25,409 downwards.
CGTCATTCGCGATAATGGCGGTGCTAGGCCGCGTTCGAGGAGGCGGGATGTGCCGGCCGCTCGTTGTCGCTGTCATTCCGACGCGTTATTGTTTTGCCAACGCGGAGACGTGTCGGGACTTTGAAAAAAGGAAGGAAAAAGAGGAAGCACTGTCGGAGAAAAACAGTACCGATCCTTTAATTCTCGGGCCTGGAGAGGATGGAATTCGTCGAGCTCGCACGCGATCGTTTAATAATTCAGCGACTACCTCTGCCACCCCTTCCTAGATTGCGAGTCAGTTCGCTCTCTCCTACCCTTTCGCCGGTTTTTTCGCTACGAAAATTTCGAATAGATTTCTTTTACCGCGGATATATACTATTACCTTTGTCGAAGTTTGAGCGACGACGAAATTGTCACGGTTTCTTAATCTAATTCTGCTGTTTAATATTTTATAATTGATGGAACGAATGAGGAGATCTGAATCTGTCGATTCGTACTATCAAAATTAAATTAATAAATCGGAGGCTCGGAAGACTTTTGAGGAAATTGTGGATCAGATTAAACTTGAAAAATATCTGTATATTTTTCTTTTCTTTTTTTTAATGCAAAAATCTGAATAACGATGTAACGTTGATAAGTGTTTTTGAAATTTCTTGTATCAAGTCTTGCGCCAATTCAAATTACTATTTCCACTGTTCATCCGTTAAGAAAACGTCTCCAACATGAAATCGAAGTTACAAAACGCATATCCAGCTGTGTCCTCGAAACTGTGCCTCGTTCTATGTTATTAGTAGTTTCGAAGATTTACTGGGTACTACCATTTTCATTTAAAATTTTCATTTTAATTCAATTTATTTGATAATTTATAAGACGCAGCAGACATACAAAGAATTTACATATATTATTTACATATAACTTACATTGGTAAATTATTATTTGCGATAAAACTACAACTGTAGCTACATATGTACGCACTTATTTGTACGATAGAACGATACGTGGATCACGTATAAATGAATTGCGATCCATTTGTTTGAAAATGCTCTCTGCATTTTTCAATCTCGTAAAATATATTTTTTTTCACCTAAAATATATTTTTTTCCAATATACTCGCTCATCGACTACCATCAACGGAGGATAGCCTGAAATGTAAATAAGCTCGAAGCTCTAAGCGGTACGTTTCTCACTTCCGTGTAACCTGTCGGCAAATAGCTCAATCGTGGCACTATTTAACGATAAATAATTCCTACAAACACGCGAATGGATCGATGTCGGTAAATGTAATACCTGGCTTTCTTCTTTTCTTTCTTACCATGTATTGGAAATTTTTTCGGATGTTTGCTCTGTCTGACCCTCGTTTCAAAAGACAAGCTGGGAACGGAGAATGACTATTTTGTAACTGAAAACCATTGTGAAAGGATCTGTCAATGAAGATTGGATTCTGTACATAGAGATAGTGTTGTTCGAGTTTCGGAATAGGTTCTTAATTGGCAATTTTCAGAGACCGATGGGATGAATTGTCCTCAAAGAAATTCATTTCGTTACTTTAAGAATTTTTTTTATTTCGATCGTCTGATTTAGATCATTGTTATTTATTATAGGCAATTTTTCCTTCGAAAGAATTAATCATTCCATCGTAATACATCGAAGAAGAGCCAGCTGGTACCACGCGGAAGTGAACAGGTTCTTCGCTTCGCCAAAGTTTTCCATGTTAGTAGAATCTAATAGAGTTCCATATTGGTTTTTGATCTACCTGAAAATTGAGTAGAATGTCGCTTCTATCCACATCGGTTACAGTAACCAAAAATCTTGCGCAGTTGTGAAAGATAGATAAGGTGTTAAGAAAAATTCAAGTTTTTTATCGTGTTATTATTCTTCAATGATTCTTTTTTTCTTTTTCTATCAAGTTCTATATATTTCGTTTAGATAGTATCAAACTTTTTTTGGTCATATGAAAGTATACGTACTACTAAATGATATCAAATAGATACAGTTAGTCCAAATTAATAATACAGTAAGTATTACGATAAATGCAATCGTTACTTTTGCAATCACTGTATATTACTGTACTTTATATTTTCCTACCATCCACTTTCTCGAACTTTCTTCCATCCATCGTTGCACGATAGCATCACAGAATATATATACCTGCAACGTCGTGTCAAAAAGTTCACTCTTCGTGGTTATTATTATCCAATCATCGACCACTCATCGACACGTTCCATCGATTCTCCAACAAAAACCGTGTCCGATCGTTCCCTTCCCACTCCTTTCCCTCGTTTCCCTCCAGAAAGTGCCTCGAGATCGTAATTAACACCGAAGCGGGCCGCGTTAATAGGCTTGCCGAAATTCCCCGACGGAGAAGGCGTGTAACGCGTTATGTAATAACAATGGGCGGCGTGACCGCCGCGAGTCGTGAGGATCGCAGACAGCGCTTATTATAACAGCACAGTCGGGGGACGTCGTACCTTGGGGGGTACGATGGTTTTCGTGTTATTTGCAGATCGTGCACGCCCGTAGCCGTGCAACGTGGATCAATTGCGATGCAGCTCTTGTAGGTAGGAGAGCCGACGGACGAGGCAGAGCGAGCAATAGGGACCAACGTTCGAGGGACCGTGGGCTGCTGGAATGAAGGAAACTGGGAGGGAAAGGGTTCCCGTGTATCGAACAGAGAGAGACGGTCAGAAGGAGCCGGGAAAAGGGGGAGGACGGGGAGGGGAAGAGGATTCTGGATTGGCGAACAGATGCGCAGCACGATCGCGAAGCCCGATGTATTGCGTTTGCTAATCCCCAGCATGGCTGACAGTATAATACACCGCTTTGCAAACAGCAGCAACATCGGTGCTGCCGGTGGTGGTGGTGGTGGTGGTGCTGCTGCTGTTGCAGTTGCCTTGCACAACCCCTTCGGCACCTCTCTCGAGGCTAGCTAAGTATGCACGTATGTGCTGGCGGGCAGATCCTACGTGAGAGTGCGCGTCGCGCTCGTGCCGATGTGCAGAAGGGTCGGGCAACGTGTACTCATTTATAGGGGACACACGAACACGCGGTCAATGGCGTACGGTGCCGGGCGCGTTACGGCGGAACCTGAACGAGTCGGCCGTCGTTTAACCTTGCAATCCATGATCCTGGTACATACGTGGCTTTTCTAAGGGTGGGAACACAACTGGAGCAGATCCAGTGGGTGATTATTGAGTGATAAATGTGTGATCGGCTATTTTTCATCCAGGTGATTCTTGACTGTGGCCATTCTCTAGAAACGTATAGATATATCCCTCGTTCTGCTAACAAAATACATATTGATACACTTGAAAATACCCGAATATTTTTACGCTCATTTTGTCAACTTGATGTCAAATCGACACAATGGTAAAAAACTAATATAACGAAAAAGTAATCACTTGAATTTGCAAATTTTTTTATCCTTCGATTTCGTTTTTTCTTCTTCAATTTCGCCAAATTAATCTTGACTCTCACGCTACACCAAACGCCAGCCAATTGAATTACGAGCTGATCAATTACGCGACGTCGCATTTGTTTCACTTGCTCCGTTCTCTCAGTCAATTGAGTAGTCAGCCTGTTACATGTTTACTCTAATTCACAACGTCCCCTGTTTTCTCGTTTTGCGATCGAATACTTTCGTACTCGCTGCATCTGAATTGTCCGCAGATACAGCCGAGTTGAGAATCGAGTTGACTTGTCCCGCGAGACGCGATCCCGTTCAAGGAAACCACGACTCAACCATCCCCCGATGCCACGGATCGTGGTCGACGGCTTGGTTGGCTTTTTGTTAAATACGCTCAACGGAACGACGGCCGCCTATTGAAAGGATTGGAATCGGTTCGATGGTGAAACGTCGTGTCGAATGGAACGGCTCGATTAATTCTCGCGAATGCCTCCTCCCGTCGAGCCATCCCCGAGGACCGAGGCACCGAAGAAAAGGGAATAAAAACAATCGACCGTGAACTTGTTCGTGCCGGTGGAATCGTTCGTTCAGCCGTCTCGTATTCTTCGCGGTGAAAAGAGAAAGACGTCAGAAGGAATAAGGTGGAACAAGAGGGAAAGGAACGCGCCCGGTGAAGTTTGAAAAAAAAAAAAAGAAAGAAATGAAAAAGGAATCGACGGTCAAACAACGTTCACAAAGACTCAGGTCTGGTACCCACCGCGGGGGTAATTTCATTTTCCTTTTCTCCTGGCTCGAGACGAGTTGTCCGCTGCTGGAGAATCGTTGACAAACGTGTATATATACATAACGCGTATTTCTACGTCTTCGTTGATCGCACGCACGTTCGTTGGTCCTCGAGTACTCGGTGAATCGTGCTGAAGCGGACAACATTCGGAATCGAGAATGTACAAAAGCGTGAACAAAAGCGGTATTCAACGTAAGAATCGAGCTGAATGCGACCCCCCAGGCCCCCGGGGCCCCCTGGATCCTCTCGATACGCTCGTATACGTACCTAGACTGTATTCCGTGCTTGCTGGGCCTGAATGGAGGACCGAGGCCTTCCTGGGAACGAGATAATCTCACTTATATAGAACAGCGAACTCTCGAGCGGACCAGGCCCTTCGAATCGAGCCGCTGCCACTGATAGCAAAAAGAGAGAGAGGGGGGAAAGCGCGTTCCTCAAACGAAGAAAATCTCGGGTGAAAAGGCTTGTCTTCTTTGATCTCGTCAGGAAATGAATGCGAGGACTGTTGACCTTTTTGCGGCGGATACCGTGAAACGGGGTTAACGCGTATTGCCAGTCGACGACGACTCGTTTTCGTCCCTCTTTTGCGCGATACGAGGCGAGGTCCTCTCTACCCATAGAGATTTTCATTGGGAATATCGATTCAGGCGCTTTTAAGAAGCTCTTCTTTTTCTCTTAAAGTGATTTCATCACCGATATGTAACTTTGAAGTTGTTTGATTCATAAACTTGTCGTTGGGATGTCAATCTTTTGAATTAATCACTTCTTTGTTTATAGATCTGTTATTCTTTTTAGGCATAGATACATTCGTCTTCATTAACCCTTAAATACATAGATACTATCATTCAGCTGTAACTGTAATTTATGATATGTTATTAAAATTTACTCTCGAACTCTGTATCTCTTACAATCTCCTTAAAACAATTGAATCAAATTAACTCGTAATACACAACAATATACTCATAATTATATTCACAGAAAACTAAGATTTCTCAGGCCAGAATCAATTTGCCTTTATTAATTACCGTTTTATGATCATAGAAATCTTTGGTTAAACCAGACAACCAGTGAATTAATTTAATTCACTCGAAAGGAAATTTTATGGGGTATAGGAAATTTTTACGGTACCGGAGAGCGGGAGAAATAGTCACGGCACTGACAATGTTACTTCCACACGAGTAAATCGTCCGATTCGAGCAACTACCGGGCAAAGCACGCGATTCTTCCCTTTCTTCGGGCTTCTCAACCTCTGACGTGCATTGTCTCTGATTCAAAGGCGACACGAAGATTGCCGGTTGATAGGTTATCTTCGGGCGGGCTGGTTGGGAAAAAAGCCTTCACAGACTGGGGACGTCGAAAGGCTTCGATTGTCTTAATTTTTAAGAGAAGGACGCCAGCCGCACGATGTCATCGAGGGAACATTGAGGGGAGAAATTTCATTACTTCTGTCGGTCTTTTTGTCAACGGAGAACTCACGAGGAAGCGCCTCTCCCTTCCCCTCTTTTCGTCGTTTCGCTTATTTATTCACTGCGTCCCTTCCACCGTCAGATTTCGTCGGTTCGTTTAACTGGATACTGTTTCTTAAAAAAAAAAAAAGAAAAAAAATTAAATCCCTCCCTCTGAACCAAGCGTGGTAAAGAAAAGCATTCGTTTCAATTACAATTTTTCTACCATTTTTATCTCACGTTATTTCGACGCCATTTCACGCAGGAACTGCACAGCTAATGAAAATATTGCAAATATAGAAATTCTAGTTTTGTGAAAAAAAAAAAAAAGAAAATGAGGAGCAATAAGCCTACTTTTTGATTATTAAAAATGCGAAATAACAGAAATTAAAGTACACAAGGGAAAAGGAAAAGCGGGTTTAATTAGTTCTCGTAGCGCCGGTGTTAGAACGTTCTTCGGCCGCTCCACCTGAAAGAGTTAAAGAGGCAAAATAATTGCCCCGAATTAATTACCCCGGCGTCTGGATACTTTTAATAGCCAAAAAAACGGCGGGCGTTAAATTCGTCGAGCTAAAAAATGACTCGAAAGTTGCCGGTGAACGCGTGGGTGGACGATCGTTGGACGCGGAAGGGCAAGGAATTCCTTCGGTCCCGGGCGTTAAGTGACTGATAAAGCCCGGCGAAATCCAATTAGGAGCTTTTAATACTTATCGGGGCTGCGAAGCGTCGCGTCGCCAACGATGCTTCACGATTTCTCAAGGTGGCTCTGGCCACGCTCGCAATTACGCGTACTCGTCGCGATTTATCAGCGACGAGGCGAGCGTTCAAGGTTAAGCGATGCGTTCGCTTTCGAGAAACGGGCCTGGCTCGACAAACAAATAAGCCAAGTGTGCGTTGTTACGTGTATTACGTTGAGACGTATGAAACACGCGCGCGGAATTCCGCGAATCGAACGGAGATACGGACCGATACAGACTGCAAAGCATCGTTTGATAAACGAACGAGCAAGAACGATGAGACCGGCCGCGGAGCGATACATCCTCGTTTCGTGTGAATCCTCCTGTTATCCGCACTAGCTTATTCCACGAAGAAATATTTTTACAACGCGACCCAAGTTGGGAACACGTCACTCACGTCCAGCAAACGCGCATGGTTGGAAGTCGAAGCTTCGATCAGGCAATGTGTCACTATTACGTTGGGAAGAGATCGTGTTACGCTGGAAGGAGAAAACTCATGTAGTTGGAAAAATGTGGAACTGAAGGATTTTCATTTCGTAGAAGGATCTCGACATCTCGACGCAGAATTCGCGCTGCTCCGACGTTGATGGCCCCGACGCGGTGTTGCGTAAACGGCCGATAAGCAACTGAATACCGACCATCCCGAGCAAATTTCTTTCGTCATCTGGCAAGAACGTCCCCGCACTTTCGTGATGTTTTTACGGTCAATTTTCAGTGCACCTGTTGTTCCTCTCTCCTCTGTTGTCTACGAGATTGCCATCTCTCCTTGTTGTAATTGGGTAGGTACTCCACGCGGCGATCTCGTAATGGGCTATTGTCCATTAGAATACGTCTCTCGCGAGCCACAAGCTCAAAGGAAACCCTAGCCCCAATGTCTAGCGTTCAAATTACCATATACTTGATTTTGCGAAGGAAACGTGAAATTTAACGTAATAATAGGCTCCATATCATCGTGGACGTTTGCGTTCTATTTAAAGACCACTGTTTATTCAACCCTTAAGTAGTCACTATAGACCGTCTGCGAGACCGTTTTTCAATTTATTTACATTTTTATTCACTATTTTTCGATATATTTGGTATTGTTCAGTTCAGCTATGTAGAAATTTATCCAGAATGATAGAAAATTATTTAAACGTAATAAATACGGATTACATAATTTTGTGATCTTTATTTAAAAATTAAGAACAACTCTTACATTGTGTTATTAAAATTAAAAAGCAATAGTTCCATTTTGGGCTTAATCATGATCTGGATGATAAATAATACTCATTACTAAAAAAACATTATAAAACGAAAATAAAAAGTTTTGTTTTTAAATTAAGATCAATTAAAATTGATACTTGGTAGCTTTCTGTATAATTTGAATAAATTACGTCTGGAATTCTTTGTTATTATATTTGACAATCGTTGACAATTTGTGTACCTACTCCACAAAGACGCAGCTCAATTTTCTCACAGTAGAACAACCGAATTTAATTTTTAAATGTTCGCACTCGCTGAGGCCATTCTTTTACTTCAATTTTAAGTTTCAGTGTCTGTATTGTTTCAGGCTTCAGAGACACGAAATAATAATCAGAATTTGCAGTCGTCCCTAGGCAAAATGTTGATTCATTACGAGTTAAAGGACAATACCAGGGGAAACAAGCGTGATTAAATAAAATATGTATCCCGGTAGGGAACAGGCGCGAACAAACCGCGACTTTGCACAAGCGAATTGAACCGTGGAGAAAACAAGAAATTTCCCGAAGGACCGCTGGTACATCGGTCTCGAACTCGTTGTGCAAATATACTCAGAACACTCGTACGTTGAATTCTGCATGTTGATTCCTCCGTCTAATCTAAATTTAAGGCCACGCGTTTTCTGCACCGTTTACGATGTTAGCATTGACTCGAAGTGTTACCGCGTCCCTTGTCGATTCCGGAGTAAAGCGATACCGCGCGAAGAATTGTCGTTCTGTCGAAACGAGTTATGAAACAAATCATTTCTTCGTTCCGTTTTTTTTCTTTTTCGCCCTCTCAAAAAGTCGTCGACGGACGTACACTCCCGTCCATAAGTTACCGGATACTTGTCCATTATGAACAAAATAATTATCGCAATGTTAATGCAATTTTCTCACACGATTTTATTGTTTAATTGTACTTGTGTGGTTCACAATCATCTTGATGTGAAATTAATGACCAATTTATATAATAAATATTTATTAACGAGACGCAATTTGAAATGTTCGATACGAAACGGACTGTGTTTATATGAGCGCAAAAACCAAGTGAAAAATTAACAATTAATTGTTAACTATAAAACGTGAGAGTCGTTGATCGTATTGTTCTTCTGTGAAAATTGAAAACAGATTTCTAAAAGGTACAATATTTCAATATTATTATGCAACCACGCAATGTGACAAAACATTAATAACAAGAAAATTTATTCAGGATAATACCTTGAAAATCTAAACAAATTTATCGTTACAAATAACATTTAGAATTTGTATTATATTACAAAAACTTGGGATATATTTAATTTCTTTCTAATTAGTAATAACGTTAAATAAAATAAATTCCAAAATATAAAATTCCGAATTATAAAATTATAAAACTAAGCAATGTAGATACGTGAATTCTTTTACGATAGCTTTTGAGGATTGAGGAATTTGCAATTAATATTACGGCCATCGAAATTATAATACAAATGATTATTTCTAATATAAGTCACAACCATCTCTTACAATTAGTCTCGTCAAGTTGGTATGGACGGGAGTGTACATCGTTCGAGATTTTCAATCCCCGATGGAGTATGATCGTGGCGGAGAATCAATCGCCCTCGAGGTCGACGACATTAATTAATTGGCCGCCGGAAAGCGTATCACAGCCGCGACACCGCGTTCGAAACAATAGCGGTATCGTTTTGCCAGCCTATGACAAGATGATCGATACCGTTTATCGAGTCGTGCGCGGCCCCGTCTCTCCTTCAACCCCCGCGCGTCCGATTTCGAGTGACTTCGCACACGACCTTATCGAAAGTTTCGAGCTGCCGACCACGTGCACGTATGTACATACGTACGTATCCGGGGGACACACAGCACCGAAAAGCGGGCGACAGAGCAGCCAGAGTCTCTCTCTCTCTCTCTCTCTCTCTCTCTCTCTGTGCCTGCCGTTCGAGCCAGGATATTACGGAAGCAGGTGTGTACGTTGCTTAACAAACAAGCAGTGATTAATAGCGGCCTCTCGTTGGTCTCGATAACACCGTGTCTTCCTGAACCGCGTCATCTTCAAAGAGCCTGGCGCGCGAGAGGATGAAATTAACGGCGCGAGGCCAGCCGGCAAAAGGAACGTGTAAGCCAGCCACGAACGTGTAATAACGCGCGTTCCTGGCTACGAGAAGGAGAAAGAGGTCGGCAACGGTAATTAGCCTGAAAAGAACGGAGGGGCAGAGACACAGAGATGAACGTTTCGTATCTCGCGTAGATCGTGTACCAGTAGATCGTGTAGTGCCTCTCTACCGACCGATTACCGACCAACTCGCTCCAATGGAGGCAGACTGACGATGACGACCGATCTGGAATCTAGTTGACATCCCGGAAATTACGTTCCACCGTCGGCGCTGCGTTAATGGGGATGTTGAGCGCGATAGGCTGTATTTCGGGCCGACCATGTGGCATTTCGCAGGGATCCACAGCGATCCAGCGACTAGAGGGACTGCGAGGGTGAGCTCGAAAGAATGACTACCTTGTTTTCGATAGCGAGCCGATCTATCATTCGCGGCCTGTCTGATGCTTCTCCACTGTCATCTTCGGAGTGTTGGGAAATATAATAAAGAGAAAAAAGAAAGAAGGAATCCTGCGTCGTCAATGTCGCTGCCTCTGTGTTCCCTCTGAGTAATAAGCGAAACGACGTCAACTCATTTTCCACAACAACAATTAAAATGCACATGTAAGAGTAGTCGTAAAAGGCGTGGTAATAAATTTCGTTGAAGGTTTCGTTCACGAGCGAGAGCTCGATTGAAATTGAAATTCAAATTTTTCGATTGGATTTCGGCCGGTCCGATTGCACCAATTTCACCTATCCTAGGCGACATTAAATTTGATTCGGCGAGCAATTTACTTTAACGAACAATCGAACGCGATGTAAATTTCATGACGATTACACGGCCGCGAATCGTCGTCCGCACCGTATTAAAACGCGCTCGATGACCATTTTCAGTTCTCCCTCCCCTCCCTTTCTCTCTCTCTCTCTCTCTCTCTTTCTCTCTTTCGCCGACCGTTTCTCTCGTTTTTTCCATTAACGTAATTGTTTATTTTCGAAAATGAAGTTTCGACGATGCTTGAGCGACGCCCCGGGCGTCGTTAAAACTTATCGTAGACCGGTCACAGGAAAATTCTAATGAGGCGCAACTTCGTCGCGTTTCACGTTTTGTAACGAGACGTTCGGCTCGTTACCTGAAAATTATACGAACGAAGGATGGGGTCATCGCAGATCGATATACGGCCCGAGCTGTACACGTACATACACTGCGTCAAACGTAATAACAGTCGGCCCGATATTTGCCTTCGTACACACGACCGGCTCGATCGATCGATTATCTACTCTCGCTTTTAAACCGGATATCGAACTTCATTATATTTGCCTGTTTAGCCTGTTCAATTTCGCGGCTAGTCTTCCGTCCCGCAGGCGAAACGCGTCCTAATACCGGTTCTCATTATTGCTACCAATTACTATTAATAATATGTATATACGTAAAAATGCGCATACGGGTAATCGATTAGAGAATGTATGGTCTGGTTGTTTTGTTTTGTAATATAAATTATAGTATAATTACGTGTGCGGCGAGTATCGGTTGGACATTTTGATATGAAATAGAGAATTGTATCGATGGCAGGCAATGATAATACAATGTCTCTTTGGAGAAAAATTAAAGGACAGCTACATTATATTGAAATGATCGTGTACGTATAACTAATAATTAATTGAATTGATTATTAGAGTACAATAGATATGCTGTCCCTGATGGTATTGTTATATATGGAAATACGACGAGTGGTGAGCAATTAACTCATCCTTTAGAATTACTAAAAGTTTGAAAATTTAACACTGAATGAGCAGCGTGTAATAAATTAAGAATACGTATATTTAATATATTTAATTTTAATATACTCAATTCGTTAACAGGAAATTTACGTTTCAAATTTTAAAATCGAAATAGACATTGATAATAAAATAATTGTCTCTCGATATGTTACTTCATGATAATTTTCTTTTTGTCGTATTACTCATCGAGTTGTATATCGAAACATTTATAAATATTTATAAACGATCATATTCATCAACACGGTATAGTCGTTAATAACAAATCGTGAAACATTCAATTATCAGGCCGTTTGTAATGTATCAGAAACGTCCGTTTGAAATTTTAATATCGAAGTAGACAGCGATAATAAAATAACATTCGTTCGGTGACAAATGAAAAACAGCAATTTTTATCGCGTTGATTTAAATATCGAAATGTCCGTAAACACGTAGGGACAACCGAATCTAACAACCGGGGTACAGCAGTTTTTGTCGGCGACAGGCCACAAAACTTGACGCTTTATTCGCAGCCAGCCAGTGGCCGCGCATAAATATGTAAATGCGCTCGGTTGGCGCAATTGCACGGGGCGCGCGGCGCTCTATCGTTCCCGAATGGCCACTTAAAAATCAATTCGAGCGTGAAGCGTTAAGCACTTTCGTCGGATGGGTACGCGGCCGTGAAACAACGCTCGTCTCAGAGAACGCGTCTTCCTGCGTATTTTCGAACGGAAAACGGACGCCGGTTGAAAGAGGGGAGGAAGCGTCTTCTGAAAGAGTCGATTCACTCGCGTCGTACACTGGGGAGGGAAAAAATCCGATTCTTCGACAGAGAATTTTTTCGAAAGATAAAAAATAAAATGATTTACTCAAATACAAAGTACGAAAGATTTCTTTCTAAGGACGTTTTGCAATATAAGTTTGAAAATAGCAAAGCAACGAGTCAATTAAATGAAATTAAACGAGGGAGAATATTTATGCCCTCCATTTCTTAAATAATTAAATTTTGAGTCTTTTGGGATGGAATGAACCGAGTATCGACAAATAAATTTATTCTTAGCAATTAGAAATTATCCACAATATCAATATTATNATAAATATAATATATATATATATATATATATATATATATATATATATATATATATATATATAAAGCAAAAAAGCATGATATTTCATAATTTGAATGTTAATGTTTATGTATTATCCTATCATCTCTTTATCATATCTCCTTGGGCACGGTGCAAAAAATGATATCCGTAATTGTATGTAACCGTTATTAAATAATTTAGCTGTTTAGAAAAGGTACAACTCCAGTACTGATCGAGAGTCAGTTTCTCGAAGTTTTTTTTTTTTTAAAGAAACATTTCTTGCCCAAGTTAAGGAAGTTAGAAAGTTGCGTGTGGGGATATTTTCGATAAAAGGCCTCTCAGATAAGAAGCACCTGACTAAGAGAAGGTGAAACACTTCTTCTTGCGAATTAATTTTCCATGAACTCTCCGGTAAACTTTCTTGGAAAGCGAGCCAAGAAAATAGTTCAAATAATAATAAAAATTATCGTATTAATTAATATAATTAGGTGTTGCTTAATGTAATTACTTAATATAAGTAATGCAGTACCGTCTGACTAACGAAGGACGCTTTAACTTTATTAAAGGCAAGAGAAACATGACTTTATCTTCTCTCGTTTAAAAATTATATACATACTTTTGGCCACTGGAACACCGATCATTCTCAGCGTGCGCCGGTCAAAAGAGGGAGGGAAAACGTCATTCGAACAAAAGAGTCGGTTCACTCTGTCGTGAGCAGAGAAAGGGACGAGTTGAGAGTCGTCGATTCAAATTCGCATCGATCGACCGAACCACCGCGTCGTCGTGGCCATTAGCAGATTGTATCGCGCCACTTCTCCGCCCTTAATTAATTTCAAAGTTCCACTGACCCGACGACACCGGTGCCTGCTGTACTAATTACGGGAATGCGTCGTCGGTCATGCCGATTGCCGATGACACGACGACTCGCCACCGACGACAATACGCCGCGTACTCTCGACGAAAGACTTGTGGATCTGTCTCACGGCATCCGACCAGTGAATTCCCTCGAATTCTCTCGTTCTCTCTTCGAATGGGAAATTGATGATTTTATCCAGGGAAAGCGCAGACGCGCTTTGATCTTTCGATATTATTACCGCGGCTGGATATGGGCACTACTCGCGATGGATTCGTTCGATATAAAATTTCCTGTGGAAAGCATTGCGCTGCGACGAATAACCGAATAAAGTGAAAAACAAAAGGGTGAACGGCCGAGATAAAGAGATTGGTAATCCAATTGAGGGGAAAATATGAATGGAAAGGAGTAGGTACATCATTGATAAAGGCCTTCGTGCAGTCTATAAAACTAAAATTCGCTTGATGATTTATTCTCTTCATTACGTACTCGCGTATGAAATAATTATTTTATAATGCGGATTCACGTAGTTTGTAGTTTTGTTATTTTGAAGTATAGCGCGAAGACGCATTTTACGTTATAAGTCGACGCTGCACGTGTCCAACACAAAGAAATAGAAAGCACATATGATACCCTCATAATTTAATTACTAAATGGATGTAAAGTCTGACGGCGCAGACTATGATTGCCTTTAAATCTTAAAGGATTAATAAACTTCTCCGACGTATCTTGGAGATATCTACAAAAAATTTAAATTTACAATTTTATATATAAGAATGATAGATTAAATGAATTTTCATTGTCAAGAGTCTTCGCGAACATTTGTCGTGGTAGCGGAGAAATCTTCGCTCGGGTTATGCACAATCTGCCGATTTTTCGAATCATCGCCTCTCAGTGAGCCACGGGGGTGGGACCGTTGGTATCCAAACGGCGTGAAAAACAACCCGGCGTGAACCCTCGACTTGCAAAGCGGCACTCGAGATCGGCGGCAGCCAGAAAAATCCACGTTGGAAAGTGGCGTGAATCGATTACCGGCGTGCGAGGAACAACGATATCACATCCAGATCATAAATCACTGTCGCGCGGTGGGTAATCGAGCGCGGAACGTTCTCGCGGTGGTGGTCGAGGCCGGTCGAAGCTAGTCGATATTAATTCCTTGATCGAATCGCGGCGCGCGGGGGTTAAGGAGCGTAGAACGACCGCGGACGTGCCGCGGTAAGAGGCACACGCATTTCCTTAGGCTTTGCACTCTCGTCGAGTCGCCCTGGACCCCTCTATTTTAACAAAAAGAGCCCCATTTCCAGCCACCCGTGCCGATCGTGTCGTCGTCCCCTCGCGCGAGGTTCCAACCTCGTTCTTTACCTTACTCTTAGCGGCATCCCTTCTGCCCTCTACCCTCCCAGCGAATCGCTAAGTGCACCTCGTCTCTGGCTCCCCCCTACTTTTCCACTTCGATATTCCCTCCTCCCTTCGGAGCTAGTCCAACGCGATGAGAAATTCTCGCCGCGAGCGATGCTTCTTCGCTCGCGTTTCATCCTTCTTCTTCGCTCCCCGATCGTCTACCACCTACGTGCTAAATTCTCCCTCTTTCTCTCGTAGGTATCGCGAAGGACGATCAAAAATAAAAGTTCAACAAGTATTTCCAACTTTCGACGGGTAGTACCAGCCACGTTCCCACGTTCCATCGTGTGGGGAAGAGTATATACCTGCGCGTATTCTCGCTCGCGGGATATTTATTCTTCCCTTCGTTCCCGCCGTCTATTCTCTCCTCGACCGGATACGAGAACCTGCCTCATCCGCGCGGTAAATAAACTTCGTAAATAAGGTATCAAGGTAACACGTCCGTGAACCTTGGACTTTCCTCGAACCGGTCGTTCTATGCTGTCGTCCACAGCCTTGAGTATACTATTTGGCGAGAGTACGGAGAAAAAATAAGTTTCTACTCTCGAGTGTGCGTTGTGTGTGGAAAGATGAACGTTTTAACCGCTGGTGCGGTATAAAGGATTGCTCACACGGTGGAATCTGCCGTTACACTGATACATTCTCTTAAATTGAAAATTGTTCAATTTCTACACGATCGTTTTGTTTGCATATAATTTTACTAATAAAGCTGCATACACCTTTACGTATATTACGTATATTACTGGCTAAAAGTATCTACACAAGCTCTACGTGTAAAATATAGAGATCTTTAAATATCAGTACGAACGCATGCCTTTACAGCAATATACTTTTCATAAAAATTTCACATGTTTTCCGTGTATTCTTCCAGAATATCTGTACGAAAGTTTCCCTTCAATTGTGATCCGCTTCTTTTCCTTCAAATACCCTCAATTTGATAACAAATTGTTAAAATTTGCTCATTACTACAATAAATTTTTATAGCAGTATGTAACGCGTTAATGTTCCGTGATACAATAAAATTACATACAGAAAGCGAATGACTGCAGAACAAAATGCTGTCTTCTTTCATGACACTCTGCACAAACAGTGATTTCGACGCACATCGGAATTTGCTCAGGGATCGAAAGATTTGTCGACGGATCGGACAACAGATCCGTGCCGTGTGCGGAACCCTTAAAGGATAGTCCTGTCCGCTTGGAAACGATCCAAGTTGAACAGGGTCGCTGTTGTGTGCCACTGGCATCGAGCAATGGACCGTGCTAATCGTTCTACTGAGAGCCCCTTTGTCCCCTTCGTCTCTCGCGAGTTCCTCTTTCCCTCCGTAAATCTCTGCCTCCCCCTTTCATCGGCCACCCTCCTCCGCGACACGTCCCGCCAACGTCTCACAATGTTCCTCTGTCCTCGAAATTGCGTGAAATCATATCGGAGCGTGCCATACTTTCCTAACTGCCGGCAGACGTCCTCGCGGTAACGCCTTTTCGGCATCGGTGAAAAGTTCCGTCGGTGCCGCTCTAAGTTTTCCAGGGACAATGGTATACTTTGCTCGCCCGCGCTCGTTAATCGGCCGCGCGCGTCTCGCATTCAGCCGAATTTTCATTTTCAGCCGCTCAATAGCCTCGGCCCCGCAGGGGGAAAAGTTGGTTTTAAGTTGTTCCATCCGCCCGCTTCGTTTCTTCCCGGTTTTCCTGGCTGCGAGCTACTGTTTTCCTGGAGCGAACCACTCTTGTGGTGGTTGCTTTCTATTAAGATTTGAGGAAATTCCGCGGGACGGCGGGACCGCTTGGAGTAAAGGATCTTTGACGCGTTTATTTTCGTCGGGAGGGGTTAAGAAATTTGGATCATGCTCTTTTGGAATTACGCACCAGTACGTTTCTTTAATTAAATTCTTATCATTTTCATGGAAACAAATATCACCAATATATATCCTCCAAAATACCCTACGAACTTTCGTTCGCTAATATTTTTTCATATTTTCCGAGATACACGTTTAAATGTTTTCGGATAAACCAAACATATTAACATACACACTCTGTCTCCCATTACAATAAAGAAACATTCTTCCCGCTATAAAAACTCATTTCGTAAAACTAATTCACTGCGAAAGTCATTACGAAAATATTGGCTTGAGGTATTCATGGCTCTTGGGTTACAGGGTTAAGTAATAAGTTTCGCGTGAAATTGCACTCGCGTAAATTGTTTTATTTGCCAGTCGTGCATACTAGCTAAATATCGCTATCACAAATATACATGCGTGTATTTTTGCGTATTATCTGCGTTTGCGCACCTTTGAACTTTTCACAAACGCGCAAACAACAGCGTCCGATACATAATTTTCAATCTTCATGTCGTCCGTGCGAAATTCCATCCTATCGCCTACGATCCGGAACAAACGCGACAAACGTGTCAAACTGCGATCGCGCGGAATCTGAAACTGTTTGCCAATGCTGCGAGAACGAGCTTCCGGTTACTCGCCCGTTTTACCTGGCCTGATCGAATCGATCCCGTCTCGCTAATGACGATCGAGCCCTGACGGAAAAAGGGGGAGGAACCCGCGTCTCTTTGGCTTTCTTTCGACTCGGAATTGCCGGGAATCGGCGTGCCTCGATGCACCCTCGATAATGAATAAAAGGTGAGCCTATTTGCAGAGAAAGACCGGCTCGAACCTGGCAACGATAAAATCGCTACGGATAAATTGAATCGAGGCAGCCTCATCGATCCGAGGCTGCCTTTGATCTTGGAAAGGTCAATCCTCGCGGAGTCTCTGGTTGAATGGGGGCTGGCTAACCTTGCGGTCGTGGCAACCGTTGCGATGACTCTGAGAAATCGATGCACCGCCGTCGTCGTCGTCGCGAACTCTTTCTCTTTTGGAAAGGGGTTCGAGTCCACTATAGCCGAGCCCTTGGCTCGAGAACTTATCTCATTTCTTGTCGTCCTCGCGTAATCGCGCGGAAAACGCGGCTACGAAGCCCGCTGTTTCTCAACGACAGCACAAAATTCGTATGTCGATTCGTTAATCCTCGGTCGACGAATGTTGGGACCACTCGCACCCAGTCTTCGTTGCTTTGTTAATTTTCTGTGACTGTCGTTCCAAGTTACATCTGTTTTTCTATACTGTATATTATGTTACGCGTATCTTACAATTTTTTTATTGCTATTAATAACAAGTTTTGGAATGAGTGCAGCTGTACGAATCTGAGTAGAAGTTTTACCTACAATGATTAAAATTCCTTTTAGTTACCACTATCAGAAATTTAATTAGTAAAAAAAAGAAAAAAATTGTATTACCCGCAACGATTATTTGTAATTAAAATTTTTTAACTAACGATATTAACTCGTACACCGCGACTTCCAAATTTATAACAGTTACGATGTTTAATCTATGTATGGGTTATACATTCACCATGATCATGTTGGCCAACGGTACATGCGCACCGTCCGCTCCGGGGGGTTAATTCACGATGACAATGTTCTCACGAACACGACGATTTGCGCAACGACGCTTGCAATCCGAAATTCAACATGAGTTGAAGCGAATCGAGACAGATTGTTTGATCGATCGTCTTGCTTTCATTTATGAATAGCGTCGAATCGATCGAGGGGATGTGTCTGTGTGTGTACGCGTGATTGAAAACTGACGAACGCAAGGTACTCGTAGTAACCGGTATCGTGCACGGGCAATTACGTGAAGAGCCGTCTGGGTGGTCCAATTGGAATGGATTTCACGCATATAATTGCTTAATGGCGCCAGCATGTTTAGGCATTATTACTCACGGCAAACGAAAGGATGGTGCGCTATGGATAATGGAGCAATGGTAAACTGTAACAGTTTAGGGCCCGAGTTATTAAAGATTAAATTGTTAGTTTTTGCGAATGTGTTGCTTGTTTTGCGAGAACGCATCGTTGAGTTATTAGAAGGTAATAAGATTCTAAGGAGAGACTCTGCAGGACGTGCGATGACTATCTGTGTAAAATTAACAAGGAAATAAACATATTTCTCGATTTTTTTATTGTTAGGCTTATTTGAATTCGGTTGTAGATTCCATATCACGCATAATAAATAAAATCATATGAACTTTTTCTTAGACGGACTTTAGACGGAAAGCTTATATTTTAAAGTATAATTTATATTGTACATTATATGTACAGTATACTGCAATTTGTTCAGTATTATATACGTGCAATTTATATACAACGAGTCAGAGATATTCAATTTTGAACAAATTCTTTTCAATATTGATTAAAAAAATTTTGAAGCAATTAAGATAATTACATAATTAGTATTCTCATTGATACGAATCTCAGAATTTGTATTATGAAAAGGATTGAATCGTTCAAAGTTGGCAATTGCAGGAAGCAATTAGTAAACAAAATACTTTTGTGAACTCACTATATGTATATGAAAAACAAATAAATGTCATTTAGTAATAGCAAGTACTATTGTTTTCCCGACGAATTCGCAATATCTGCTGCAATAAGTTAACCAGACGCGTATACCAAAAGAGCGAAAATTGGGTTAATAATAACAACGAGTATTCGAAGTAAACTGCGAGTTAATTTCCAGCCATGTTCTCCCTGACATTTGCGCTGTTGTTGTCTCCTTCGTAATAATTACCCCTGTCACGAACGAGGTCGAAACACAAACGAAGCCAGACATCGTGCAATAAAATATGCAACTGCAATAACAGTGCTGGTTGTGGAGGTTGGAGGGACTGTCAGAGGCACAAAAGGCGCATAAGTTAATGGGTCATTAGGTAAGAGGTTACTCCTTCTGGGGAAACTCGAGCAAAAATGGTAATTAAGCGAGCATTCGCGTATATCCAACCACCACTGAATTAAACATAAGCAACCGGTTTAATTGGGTCAACGTAATTCTGCCTTTCGTTTATCCGTCAAAGACGCCAGAACGGATAACAAATCTCTTTCCCTCTATATCATGCAAATTCCTAAACGAGCTCGAGAGAGAGAAAGTCACCCCAATCACTCCGCGAAATTAGTTATGGGGTTTCTTGAATGGAAAAACAATCACGGTGGAGCTGCGATAAATTCAAGCATCGAGTCAGGGCGTAAAATTTATAACGATATATCTCGAATATATTAACGAGATTTTCGGTGAAAAACAAAGCTATAGAAAAGACGACATGGAAAGCAAGAGGGGCGCGAAAGTTCCCAGATTTACGACGCTCGATATCGAAAAAAAAGAACCTCGTTTCTCAGCTGTATTAACAATTCGCGGCAGCACTTCGAAGATATACTTTTCAGAGAGAGTCGCATCACTCGACAGCCTGATGCTCGATGATTAGTGTCGTTTTAGTTTTGAGTACCAGCGTTGACGACGACGACGACGACGACGACGATCTATCCCCTCGAACGACGCTATTGTGCTTGCCAAGGGAAGACAGTGGTGGCTTTGATTACGACATTGTGCGGAGGAGAGTCCCAGACGCGGCGTGACTTCGCCGGCTTAGGCTACATTCACAACACCCGGCGCCTACGACGACAGCAAATCCTTCGACACGGCCAACATTGTCTCACGCGCTGCGTAATATAAATGACAATTTGTCGAGATTGCTCCAGCCTTTGTACCGGTGTCGCTTTTAATTCCGCTGCGCCGCCGTGCCAGACGATTCGCAAACGTTCCACATTTACTAAAAATTCATTAAGGGGCGGAGACGGGAATGCGCTTTGCCGGAGAATGGATAAACGTTTTCGAGGATGTTGGAGAATTTTTGGGAAATTCTTTTGAATGCATTACTTCGTGATTTAAAATACCCGTACGTTGACTGGAGAAATATATACGTACAGTTTGAAAGAATCGTATAAAATTTTAACTTCAAGGTTACCAAATTACAGATAACAAATTCGCCGTGAATTGCGATTGTTTTTTGGCTATTGTGTGTTACTTTTAGTCCATATTTATTAAAAATTTGTTAAGAAAAAAAACTGAAAATGTGTTTTGATAAAATATGATTTCGTGTATGTTAGAAAAGTTGTTTTTGGATGAATTGCTCTATTGATGTTTAGTCTTTATTTTATAAAATACGTACGAGATGAAAATAAATTTATTATTAGATGAACGCAGCTCGAGTAAGTTGCTATTCAAAATTATAAAGCTAAAAACAAAGAAAATAACGTGACGATGTTTAACGTTCATATAAAATTATGCATCAGGTTTTTTATTTATATCGAAAGAGTTATTAATATATCCTATTAAACTATGAAACTCTACTACAAAATCTACTCATAACATTGCATAATGCTAGCTCCCCTTAAATTTTTAAAATAATAAACGAGCTACGATTTTTACATAATATTAAATTACATATTTTTACATAATATTAAATAATAACCAAGCTTGCAATCTAGACATAACGTAACATACTCCTTCGCGATAAGTCTAATTACACAGACCACGGCGAAACCACTGATTTCAGTTCGAGTAACACGAAAAATCCATAACGCGTTACATGTTGCACGAATCGTATCCTGATAAATACATTTCTATAGGAAATTTAAAAATGCAAAATTACCGAAAATACGCGTAAACGTGTAAAAAGTATATAAAATATCCACACACGAGGTTGACGACCGTCCGAATTAAAATATTCCTAAATCAAATCCCTAATTAAAATTTCCAGGACGTGAAAGACATTAAATGCGTCGAAGCTTTCAATCTGGGAGCGTCGTAATGCGAAATCGGCGGTCTATTTGGCAAATATCGATCGTGTTTCGTCGTTCAGACGGCACCTGTCCACGCTGGCTGATATAGATCTCGAAATTCGTAAACTACCTAGGAGGCTCTCCTCGCGGTACAGTGGATGGCGCGGAGTCCGTCAAAAAAAAAAGAAGAGCAAAGAAAGAAAGAAAAAAAAAGCGACAGCCTCTCTTTCACGCAATTACGTCGAGCAAAATTGCGAGAGTCGCTGGGATCCGACCGGTTAAATCGATCAAAGACCGCGGTCTCCGCGCACCACCGGCAGCCTACCGATTGGAAATTTCGACAATTTGACGCGGTCTATTCGATTTCGCCGAGTGGCGGCGCGTTCCCTCTCGCCGAGAGATAAGCGACAGAGACGTTCGCCGATCCTGTGGACAATAAAATCGCACAAAAGAACCGGACGATTGTCCCTGCGCTCGTGAACGCGAGTACGCTGCTCGAAACGCATCGGATTTTCGCCCATGTTTGAAAAGTGACTACCGATCGCGCTGTGGAATTTTTGTACGGTGGATAGATCGATGTCTCATCGTCTTGAATATCTTTCCTATTGTTCGCAAACTTGTCGTCTCGTTGTGTCGTTTGTAATTTTAAAGGGATTACCCTCATAGAGGGAGAATCTGTTTGCGTTAACCTGAATTTTTATTTTGTACATATTACATATATGTTTGTTGCGAGCAGACGGTTTCGAATAAATTGAATCTTTTTTCTCCCTCCCCCTCCACTGGATTTTCTGGCGCGATTTACCGGGTTTTAACGGGATATAGGAAAATTAGGGAGCGCGAGAGAGGAGAGGAATGGCACGGAACAGAATTTATCATCAGAGGCAAATGCTGCGCGAGGGTTGGACAACGACCGCGGTGGCAATTGGGCGCAGTAATAAATTCTCTTCTATTCTGCGCTTTCATTTTCTTCTACGTTTTGGTTCTACAGTTGCAATTCAATTCTTATTCTCTCTGTTCCTGTGAAATTTTAAAAAACCGGATGATTTAAGTTCTCATATAGGTAGGTCGTACGTGTCCGGCGGTATACTAAAATATATGATGTACAGACAACTTATTACATTTGCAGTAAGCTTGCTGTTCATTGTGGGTGAGAATATAGAAATGCTTTTGGAAGAATGTATGTTGACTTTTATCCAGATGGGAAAGATTTTCATTGTAGTGTTTCAAACGTACACAGTGTTGTTCAGAAATGTGTGGACACTCTTTCAATTCTAATATCTACTTGGAAAAAAAGAAATCTTTAGTAGATCTACCTAAATAAATTTCATGTACATATTCTAATTTGTATAATATTTTCAATATGGCAATTAATCAAATATCTTGCCAATAATAATTATATAATTACGTTTACGAATTATGTTTTCTTTTTTTTTTCTTGAAATATTATTTACTGGTACACTTTTATGATATGAGAGAACGACTTCTAATAATAAATACTGCACAGAAAATTTATTAATTTAAATAAATGTATTTTTAATAATTCAATTTGATGCTATAATCAGTCTAAAAAAGTTCCGTACGCTATGTCAAAATTTACAATGCACTGCATAATTTTAATAGAATTTCTTTTAATAATAATAACAAAAAAAATAATAACAAAAAATAGCTAAATATTATTTACCACTCATCTATTAAAATCATACAATTATTATTTAAACAAGTAATAAATAAATAATGAAATGTACGGAAACTTTTTGGACTGACTATATACATATTCCCAAATGAACCCTGGGTATACCCGTTTAATCCATTTAACCATTAAGGTACTTAAAATTATTAGTTTATTTATTTATTGGAGGTTTAAAGAGGATAATATATTTCAATATACTGAATAAATAATATTATTCTTAATTCGTTGCGTGTTAAATGTTCAGTAATTTTTAGATTTTAGAATAATCAAAAGTTTAATAATATACATTATATATCATAAATTACATACAAATTGTAAGTTCTACATATTTTGGAACGTGCATACACGTAAGTTGACTGTAGGTACAATAATGCAAATCTATAATTCTATGGCGGTGTAAAAAAGAACGCTTTTCTGCCCAGAAGTGGAGAGCGTGAAAGAAACGATCGGAATTATTTACTCGGGGAATTACTCTGCAGTTGGTTGTTCTCGTTTTTCAAATTTAATTTGGTACGGTGCCGGTCAATTTTCAACAACCACGCTCGAACAGAAGATCGTAAATCTAACAGAAGGCGCGGCGGTGAAGGCAAAAGAGCGAGAGGGTTGTTACCGATGGTTCCGCAACGCGGACCTAATCCTTTTCGCTAGGAGTATTTCCCACAGGATCGAAGGATGCTCTTTTTAATCCAAACGGACCTCGAAAAATTCCAATTCAACCGTTCCCGGTCAGTTTCCAAATCCGTCTGGAACCAATTTCCATCGGCCTGTCTCTCCTGTTCGTCTCTCTTCTTCTCTTTCTCCGTTCTTGCCGCGAGTTTATGAAACGTGGGATCCATATCACACACGCAAAAACAAAAAAAGAAACAAAAAACAAAAAAACGGAGCAGAGAAAAATTTATCGAAAAAAAGATTGAAAAAGGTAGAACCGAGGATGGACGAGCACGAGTGATAAAAAGCGGCGCGTCACCTGTCCAACGGAGGAAACCGGCTGGAACGACAGAGCAAGCCAACAGAGTTCCAAAGAGGGTAGAAAGGGACAGGAACGGTGGATCGTACTCCGGGGACCGACGGAAGCGATCAACTTGGAGAAAATTACCTTCGATCGTTCGACCTTGAACTCGATCCTACCGGAAGGGAGAGAGAGAGAGAGAGAAAAAAAAGGAAACACGGGTAAAAAAGAAAACGGATGTCGCGCTGGGGTGGGAAATAGGTGAGGGAGACGAAGAGGGAGGGAGGGACGGTCGACGGTGTGCCTCGGCGAACGAGAAGGAACGTTAAAGGACGAAGAGGACGAGCAGAGAGCAGGCGAGAAGGAGGGAAAGATGTGAATGGATCGTTCCCGCGGGACGTTCGTGGTAGCCGTGTTCCATGGCGTGCCGCAGGACGTGTCCATGGTGTGTTTCGTGTCGTGCTGCGGTACACCGTAGTACGAGGGAGGCACGCGTGTGTATCGTAGGTGCGGCTAGGTGAGCGTACATGTGTACCGTACACCGTAGGTGTGCCGTAGGTGGATAGAGAAACAGCGGATAGAACAGGCACAGAAATACTATGGCGGCCGAAGGCTGGTACCGCCGCCGCCGCTAGTATCCCCGAGGGATCCCCTTTGGCGCAATTAGTGGCCTGGTCGCTGAGAGCCGGCCAGCTCCTTAATTATATCTTTTAAAATATCGGACTTAAATTGAAAAGTCGCCTCCTTAATTATATTTCGGATACTGGGTATTATATATACCTACCTCGAAACACCCTTCGCGAGCAACCCCTTGCACCATCTTTGTCTTGCTCTCTCCCTATCCCTCTCCGTGTTCCCCGGATTTGCTTCCCGTTGTTCTCTCGCTCTTGCTCGCCGAACCACGGCCTTATACCGATATTGATTTACGGAACCCTCAATTATCCTAGCCGGCGAGGAATCTTAGCGACGATGCTCCTTGGACCGAGTCCCCTTCTACTTCCAACCGCCGCGTCCCCGATCTTTCGTTTCTTTTCCTTTACGCCGTGCGATGGCTCGTGGATACAAAGCCGATCGTGAATCATAAGCCCACGGCTTAACGAGCCTTTGGACCGAGTCCCCTTCTACTTCCAACCGCCGCGTCCCCGATCTTTCGTTTCTTTTCCTTTACGCCGTGCGATGGCTCGTGGATACAAAGCCGATCGTGAATCATAAGCCCACGGCTTAACGAGCCATGCCTTTAAGCGACCAGCCGGCTCGATGATGAATTTAAGGATCCACTCTAACTACCATCGTTCTCTCCATCGTCCCCTTCTCTAATGGCTCGTTGAAGAATTTGAGCAATAAAAGCCTCGTTGCTCG
>NIPQ01052325.1:0-10018 GCA_002806875.1 Lepidotrigona ventralis hoosana | reverse complement strand
TGAAAAATTTATCTATCATCTTTGTCTTCGTCGGCAAAATACTTGTTGAGATTAAAGTTTTCGATGAAAATGAAAGGTAACTTTTATTTTCATTGGTTATTAATATATGATAAATATCAGATTTTTTTATTTTTAATAAATATAGATAATTTTTTAGTAATACATTCATAGATTTAATTCAAGAGCAGATTTAATAATAATTCATTTTAAAATTGCTGAACATTTCTTCATAGTGTAGTTAAACTCAAATTTTTTCGAGTATCGATGATACATAATGACAAGATAATTGAAATATAAACGCAATGATTGATAATATTTGATATTTTAAAATAGATGTCTAGAATATTGTTTGATTGGCGAAAAATATGTGTAAATATGTATAAATATATAAAAAAAATCATTAATTGACGTATTGCTTTATTTTCTTTCAATGATTGATAATATTTGATATTTTAAAATAGATGTCTAGAATATTGTTTGATTGGCGAAAAATATGTGTAAATATGTATAAATATATAAAAAAAATCATTAATTGACGTATTGCTTTATTTTCTTTTGTTATAAATATAAAAATATTTTGTTATAAAATACAAAAGAATCTCTTTTATTCGAATCATTATTTTTGAAATATTATCTTAATTATTTGTTATTGTCTGCTAGTGACTAGAAAATCATCATTTCTTTTGTTATAAATATAAAAATATTTTGTTATAAAATACAAAAGAATCTCTTTTATTCGAATCATTATTTTTGAAATATTATCTTAATTATTTGTTATTGTCTGCTAGTGACTAGAAAATC
Organism: Lepidotrigona ventralis hoosana; assembly: GCA_002806875.1. NCBI lineage: Eukaryota > Metazoa > Arthropoda > Insecta > Hymenoptera > Apidae > Lepidotrigona > Lepidotrigona ventralis. Next base: position 9,217 of record NIPQ01052325.1, on the reverse strand, counting down.
ATCACTTAAGTAGCAGATATTTTATTACAGTAATATGACGATTGAATATTAAAACATGCGTAGAATAAAAATTTGGAAGGCTTTATAAATTAAATCTTTTTAAATAGTTGTTATATTATTTTGAAATTTGTGACAATCGATAAAAATCTTCATTCAAAATTTTTAATTTTTCAATAGGGCAAAATACATTTATCAGCTTAGAAAGTAGTTTTAATTTTTATGTAATGTTATATTACTTAGTTTTCATACATCGAGTCTTCTATAATAGACAGAAAACTTTGAAGTATTCATACACCACGTTTATCTGGAAATTGATTTTGACTTTTCGCCAGTATCCTCATGTACATGAAAATCTAAGAATATCTCTTATACATTTGTTTTTCTTTCGCTAAAATTATTCTGTTCAGTAAAATCAAGGTTTATATCACGTTAAAAACAAAGATATTGTAAAATTGTACCATAAAAAATCAGTATGTAAATATCGAGCATTTAGTATGTATTATAATAAATAAAAATGTTATTTTAATTAACACGCAGGAATTAATTCTTTTATTCTTACACGAGTAACAAATAATTTTGTAACCCAAAAAACGGTTGGCAGTCCCTAGATTAAAATAAGAAATTAACTACAATCATTTATAATTATTAAAAATAAATCTATTGTATATAAGCAAATAAATAAATAAAGAATTAATAAAAAGTATTCTTTGACTCTGTTTAATTTTTTACAGAGAGCTTGGAGTTTCTTTTCTAAAATTATAAATAAATAAATTTGTCAGTGTTCATATGTTTTGAATATTTTATGAAAATGGAGAGTAAAAGAAAATTAATTTAATTTTTCTGGTACTTGAAGTAAGTATTTAGCACAAACAAACAAACAAAGTTCTTTTAAAAAATTGATTGCGAAAGTTGAGTCATTAAAAGAATAAAATAAAATAAAATGAAATGAAATAGGTAAAATAGAATAGAAATCTCTATTACCGATGTTGGGGCAAATTTTTTGGGGGAGATTTTTTGCTTCTTCAGAGTTGATTTCAGTTGAAGGTAAAGAAGGATCTTCGTTCTTTTTTGAAGATGAGAAATATTTTCCAGGAAAGGAGAAAGGCAATTTTTCCGTTGTAACTTTGATAGATCTGTGTAGGTGGTTATGATCTGGAAGCTGCGAAAATTAAATTAGCAAGAATCTTCTTTGTTGGGAATTCATTGATGATTTGAATGAATAACAATTCTTTTATTATTCCTTTTACGATAATATTTAATCAAGCTGGTAGTAATAAGAATCGTCTTTGTAAATAATGCTTTATTCAGAATTTATAGAGATGATTTTTGTATCTTGAAGTATTTGATACTTTTGGAGTAATAAACTTTTTGTCATTGTTTGTCATTTATGCTAATATTCGATTGAGAGAGTTGATAGTAGTTATATAATTGTATAGATAATTAGCAACAAATATTAAATATTTAAGAAATAACAAAATACATTTGTATAAGGATTTTTTCTTAATTCAGATTTCCCTGCTAATTTGATGTACGAGTTTTTTTATCTTTCTTAATATGCTTAATTTAGATGGAGAAACAGAGAATTCTTAATTATAGAAATTTAGTTCAAGTACATACAATGAAGGCAAAAGTAATCATGAAAAATGTAAAGACATTTTCAAAAGAGACTAATCATATATAAATTTGAAAATGCAAAAACAAAACGTGATGAAAGTCAAGTGTAAGTTGAAATTTTATTAAATTCCGAAAATAATATTAATATTAATATTGATATTAATTATTTGGTAAAAATAATTAAATGAAAAATGATTTCGTATATTTTAATAGAAAATTAATAAAAATAAAAGAAGTGAAAATATAGTGAAAATAGCATTAAACGAAGTAACGTAATTCTTGGTTTTTCTTGGTCCTTTTTAATTAGAAGATATCTTAAAACAATGAAGCGATTGCATATTCTATAAAATTATATAAATACCATGAGATTTTTGAAAAATTTGAATTTCATATGTTGTCCAATACTTAGCATGGTATGAAAATAAAGCTATATGTGCTAATCATATTAATACAGCACGACATAAAACTTTCAGCATATTCAGTCAGTAGAAAACGATATTACAATTTGCATTTGGAAAATTATATACAGAAATTTTAAAGAAAAGTTAGGTTTAGTGGGCTATAAATCTTTTCTCTTAGCACACTGAAATATCTTTGATCTTTTCCTGTTCCATTTAACAATGGTAACTAAATATTTCTTTTAATTTAGAAATATAACTTTGTTGAATTTAATAATATATAAATAAAAATGAGGTAATTTAATTTAAATCATTAAAAAGTTATTATAAAAAATATTAAAACTATATTTGACTTGTATATGTTTTCATTTCTTGCAATTTGAATGTTTATGTCTGTATTGATTTATTATTATACATAAAAAGGGACAATTATTATCATGATTTTTATTATACATAAAAAGGGACAATTATTATCATGATACTATTATATCAACAAACAACTGCGATAAAAATTAATTTTTATTGAAACCAATTAATTCCTAGTGGACAATAAATTGGTTCACATCTTTCTTTCTACCATGATCTACCAGATCTATCAGTTCTACCATGTTGTTTCTGAATACAAGAACAAGTTATCTAAAGAAAGTCAAAAAGTTGTATCTTATTATATATCGCCCTTTCAATTGCAAATGTACGGATTAATGTTTATTGATAGATAAGGTTGATTAATGTTAATGTTTATTGATGGATAAGGTTGTAGGTTATGTTGCTACTCTATTGTGTATTCTCAAGAGACCAGCTGTAAACAAGCTCACGCTTTCAAAGTCTTACCATAAATCGCTGTGGTGTAATTTTCTATACGCTTCGGCAGATTTTCAATGTTCTGGGTGTTGTCGACTCGTTGCACAACTAATTAAGAGGGTGATCACGTATTCAATGTGCAACAAGAGAGCTAGTTGTACGCGTTGCGTGTCTGCCTGCATGGATCACGGACTTCCTTTCGGTTTTGTGTGAAAACTGACTCACGTATGTGTTCGATGTGTATAAGAAAAAGGCGAGAAGATGATAATTTCTCTGTCAATGAAATTTCTATAAAAAAAATTCATTTGTTACGACCTCACTCGTCAATAAACGTAGATGTTTCTCGTCTCTTGTTATTTTAACAATCACTAGTTTAATACACGTGGGTTAGATTTAGGTTAGGTTAGATTTAGGTTAGGTTAGATTTAGGTTAGGTTAGATTTAGGTTAGGTTAGATTTAGGTTAGGTTAGATTTAGGTGAGGGTGGGCGATCTATTGATGCAATAATTTCCTATTAATGAATTTTCAATGGAGCGATCGTTAGAAAGCTAGATTGGCTGTCGCGTTCTCTGGTTTTAATTGCACGATTGATGGATTATTGATGGATTGTGAAATGAAATTGTTCGAGTTTTGGGTAATAACAACCACGATCGAGAGGAAATAGTGATTAAATAGGAAGAGAAATAAAATTGAATAATTTTTCTTTTTTCCAACGATCGTTATTTTTCATTATTTTATTGTGAACTTTCACTAAAATTACTGAAAGTTCAAAAGTATTGAATATTTCGATGCATTTATTCAATATATGCAGCATCTGAAAGTAAGTACATTAAAGTATAGAGCGAAAGTATTAAAATTTAATAAAATGCTAAAACAGTAAGGCACGTTATTACAAGTTAATAATTTTGATTTCTAGAAATTTTTCAATATACCAAAGAAGAACAATCTGGAAGTGGAAAATTAATTGATCTTCTCTATTATATAAAATTATATAAAATTTGAATTTGTTTAAGTTAGAAATTTTTCTTTTTTAATATGTCAAAAAAAAAAAAAATGATTAAAAAAATTCAAATTTGGTTGAATTAGAAATTTTTCTTCTCTATTGTTACATTTTCCTTCTGAAATATCTTACTTTTTCTGAGATACATGTCATAAAAAAGAAATATCATAAATTTCTTTCATAACAATGAATTTGATTGAAATTTAGCAATATTTCAAACTTAATAAATTTTAATCAATAAAATTACATTTGCTTGTACTAAATTCGTTTAATGTCGTCCAATCTTAAAAAAAAGAAGAGGGATGAAATTCTACAATCTTTTTTTTTTTTTGCCAAAATAGCATACTTTTCTATACCTTTTACAATATACAAAGAAGAAACGTTTTCAGAGAGAAGAAACATAGAAACGTGTTTATGATATTCACATAATAATTACAAGGAATTTAAATGAATGCCTTGTAGGATTAATTAGAATGTTGAACAACGGATGCAAAAGTAAATGATGATAGGATGCATTCTTAGAATACTTTTTAGTATTTCAATTTTTTTTTTTTCTTCATGAAGTTAACCCTCTCTTAATTAAATGCAACCGTCTTTCTTCATTGTTAAAAAATATCAAGATCATGTGGTGGAATTATATACATTCATGGACTTTTCTGACCCTCAACGTGTCTTCATTTTCTATTACTCATTTTCTTTTGTGTACACATAGTGTCCCACGACTCGTGAACTATAAGACTGATGGGTTATTTCACATGTGAAAATGAATCGAAAAGGAAGAAAATAAAATTTTTAAGACTTTAATTCCGAGAAATCTGAATTTGAATGTTTCTTGGATGTACTTGAGTTAAATTAACTTTTGATTGGAAGTGAATAATCAGCAGAGATTATTCTACGTGAAGAAATAAATGAGAAATGTAAAATATAATTTCTTTCAAAGGACGTCTCGTTTTTATGTTTATCAAGTACACATTTTAATGGAATTCATTGAGAAGAAATTTTATTTAGACGAAAAAAGTCTATTCTACATTTTTGCATCTTGTCCAGTGTATATATGTATTTTTTTATTTTCTATAAATTTTCAAATTTAATCTTTTCAGAAAGGTTTTAATGAAAAAGTTTTATTCGCTCTTCTCAACTCAATTTTTATGTTGTCGTGGGATGCCTTGCATAATGCTATGCAAATTCGTCATCGTTTTTTAAAAGCTGGGACAGATAAATGAGTCTAGCTAAAAATGACATCATTGCATGAATAACTACATTACTTCTCCTAACGAGTTTTATATTGTTGCATATTTTTCCTTGGTTTTGCTTTTTATTGAAATAAAACAATAGCAAAATTTTTTGATAATGATTTTGCAGAAATTGTTGAACTTGCAAGTAGTGATTGTATAAAAATTATAAAACTTCACATTGAGGTATTATTGAAATAGTAAAATATTGTAAACATGAATAATACAGATCTTTGAATAATCTTTTCATTCGGTTGATCTATAACAAGTATTGATATATTATATAGAATGTGATGATATATGTGAATGTATTAAACATAATTAGATCACAATTGGATCTATATTGAGACAGTGAACGACATTGAATTGACATTTATTCAGATAATGGAGTCGATATCGATTGCGGCATACTTTATGCATAATGAAAATACTTCTTTTTCTAAAGTAATATGGAATTCCCGAGTATTTAGTTCTTATCTCTCTGTATATATGTATCTAAAAATATAAGAGACTACATTCATACATTGAATGAACTAAATACAGCATCTGTACTAAAAATATCATTATATGCTATGAAACATTGCAGATGTTTCTTCAGAAGTTTAAGAATAAATATAGATGCACTTGTATTACAATAAATTCTTTGTTGAAAACGTTAATTTGATTTCAAATGAAATAAACTTGTTTGAAATATACATATATTTTTATTCATTTATTTAAAATTGATTTAACGGCTGCTTTACAATTTGTTTTGTAATTTATTTATATATCGCATAATTAAGATTACTGTATAATTATTACATAATTAATACTATATAATAAATATAGTTTACCATATTAAATAGTTACAAATTAGTTAGTTGATCAATTTGTAGTTATTTATAAATAATTTATCTATTCTTAACGGATTTTCAGTTTGTCCAAGTTAACTATGTTTTTTTATATCATTCAAAATTTGCTTAAAATATCAATTATCATAGACATGATGTTCAAAATGATTGCCTAACCGATTTAATGCTCAATAAAATACTTAGTAATTTAACTATAATTTAATTTAACTATACTTAGTAATTACTAAATACTTTAGTAATTAATTAAGCAAAATAGAGACAAAGTATGCTTATTTTTTTTTTTTTTAACGAAAAAAATTATCGCTTTACGAGGTTAAAAAAATTAAACGTTCAGGAATTCTTTCTTCACTCTCACCGTGAGACCTTTGTGATCCTTGTAGGCGGATCGAAATGTGAGAACCAACCGTTTCCTTGTTTGGTAACGCTGATCAACGCTTTCCAACGCTTTTTATTCATCCATGACAACATATCTGGTGTCCTTATGGATAACTTAAAGTTTTCGCTAGCTTTTCTCCTTTCCTTTCTTTCGTTTCTTTCATTTCTTTCGGAACGCTTTATTCAGAATCTTACTCGTCGTACCGTGAAATTTATTCAAATTCCCAGAATTTGACAGAAATCGAAATTACGTATAAATTCTAAAGGTTTTGTTTACCTAATTCTAAAGGTTTTGTTTTGTTAGGTTATGTGAAAGCTTTTGTTTACGTAATAATAAATTACTTTATTTGTTGAAAGGAGGTTTTTATGAACTGTAAAGAAATCTCTGAATAAAGGCTTTGAACACGTTCACTTGAAAATTGTTTAATTCTCTCGGAAACGAAGTGTTTAATTAATAAACATTTTATTTTACGTTTTTTTCCCCGCACGTGAAATAATTTCCTGTCGGTCATTTACTCCTCTCTGGTCCATTAACCAAGTAGTACAAGTGTGCTCTCGATTTTCTCGAAAACCGAGTTGCAGGGAAAAATTTTATTCTGTATTTTTCTTTTTATGTTTCTACAAGACATCATCGTATCTGCTTAACCTATTATTCGATCATAACCTATATCTGAAAGTCCTATCTTATCTGCGACAATTTTTTTTTTTTTTCATGACTAAAAACAAGAAAGTCATTTACATGCTTTATTAAAAAGTTGTGGTAGAAACAGTAATAATTAAAAGAATATTATCTTCAATAATAGATAGATTAACAATAATATATTAAAAATGAAATTAAAACATTATTTATTAAAAAATCCTAGCTAATAGAGATTCGAAGTAGTTATTTGAGTAATAGTTAAATGAGTTTCATAATAAGATAAGACCGAGAAAAATCCAAGTGTCCTTGGCATCTCAAGATCACCAGTTATACTAGTAGACTAATGGAAGAACAAATTATAAGAAAGATTCTTGTAACAAAAATGACTTAATGATGCATTAGATTAGGTTATGTAACTTTTAATGTTAGGTTTACTAAAGAAATCAACAAAAATTCGCAATATAATGAATTATTGTGAAGTGGATTGTCTTTTGTATTTTTAGTATTTCTTAAGAAAACTTTCTAGAAGTCTGTCCTATGTACATACCTGTTTGAAAATTTTAGAATATGTTAGTTTCAAAAGAAAGAATGACCATCTCGAGTAAATAAGTATTTTACTTAAATATTATTATGTTAATTTAGTTAAAATAATTACTTAAATATTATTATTTTAAAATATTGAATTGATGGTATGTACTTAGAATTGAAAGTTACAATTACAATGTTGTACAAAGAAATTTATTTCATCTAACAATAAGAAGCAAAGGCTATCATAAATCTCTGTGTATATGATATTTGTTCACCATATGTCATTCTTACTTTTGTTCATAGAATATGCTAGTATCATTTTTCAGAATAAATTGAGGTAGCCAATTGATTGAATTTTTTTTTCGCCACTAACTTATTCATCAAATCACCAAATTATAATGCAAACTGAATCTAATTATTTTTATGTCGTTCAAATAATTGTACATTTTATATACTCAAATAATTATTGATATATTGGAAGATGCAACAGTGCAAAAATACATATAAAATATCCAAAACGAAGTATTTATTATAATGTATATTTTATTTAAATTCTATTTCTTACTGCATCACATGCAACTATTGCAATAATAAAGTATAAAAATAATCCAATTCAGAAACTAAATAATTTCTCAGTCTGGAAACTTGTTTTTACATTTGTCTTTCCTTTTCCTTACATAATTTTAATCCTTCAGAGAACATTCTGAGGAAAGATTTCAGTTTGATCTTACAGTCATGACTTCATTCTCTATTTCTTCGTAGTTTTTTCTTTGTCACGAAGATCTGCAGCGTGCAAGCTTCCCTTGAGAATAATTCGTACAAATTGTTACAAAGTGACGATCACATTCGTTATGATCATGAAAGCGTTACTACTATGATGCAAGATTATATCTATCTATCTTCAACTTTCGAGGTTATCTTGTGCAAATGACCGCGTGGGTGTACAAAGTAGTAGGTGTACGAACACTCTCCCTCGCTTTCGTTGTATATATACTATACAATTGATTACCTTGTTCCGCGACAATGTGTTTTTTGGTTACGTGATCATGTTCCAGTAAATTTCATAAATCAATTTCACTTGTTGGGCATGTGTCGAGACAATGTTCATTACATTTGTGATCCACGATGCTGTTTTAACCCTTTCAGTTGCAATGGATTCTACACTCGTTCCAACGAAGGGGAGCTATAATCATCAAACTAATAATTATTATTAAACTAATGTTATTAAACTGATATATAATATTGTCTTTTGCAAAAGGACGAGCACAAAATTGTGAAAGTAGAGAGATCTTGAGCTTTGAAATGAATTTAGGTTAGGTTTAGGTTATGTTGGATCTTCCTTTAGGTTAGGCTTAGGTTATGTTAGGATCTTCCCTTGCGAAGTTATAACAGTTTAAATTATCGACAATCTTTCACCGTTATTGGTGTTCAATTATGCTTTTCACCGTAATTTCAGAAAGTTTCAGAAATGTTTATAAACATAACTATACAGATATTACAGTTCTGAAAAGTGGCACGCGTAAGATACGCATAAGAGGGGAGAATGTTCATAATATTCTTAAAATACGTTGACTGGAAAGTTAGCAGTTTAAATAATAATGAACCAATTAGCACGTGTCTTTTGAGCAATCAAGGCGTCACATTCGTGCTTTCATGCAATTACAAAAAAACGTCTCAATTATATATATATAGTAATATATATATATATATAATTCTCAATTATATATATATAGTAATATATATATATAATTCTCAATTATATATATATATATATATAT
>NIPQ01052262.1:0-10215 GCA_002806875.1 Lepidotrigona ventralis hoosana | reverse complement strand
ATCAAGATCTGATAGTCTTATATTATTCTACGCATTGTGGTGCTCACAATAAACATAAGTTTTTAAATTGTATCTTCGATAGATTACTACTTATCGACTCCAAAGTATTACGTTCCTGCGTGACAGTACTGGGCTTTTATATGGAATTTCGAAATATTCGAAATATTCACACTGTCTCTGTACTACCTCGATCGAATATTGTTATATTATTTTAAGCATTGCAGATTTTACAGTGAACACAATTTTTTAATATATAACAACAATCTATTTGTATATCTATCCTTATTTGTCCAGCTCGAAACATTACTCTACTCCCGTACGGTTCGGGGCATACTTATAACCACTCAAAATATTTGACAATTCACTCTGTCAATATATAATCTTGATCTTATGGGTTCATATTATTCAACGTATCGCGTAGTTCACAATCTACATAATTTTGTGTATATAACCATCTCATGTTATCTATCGTCGCCAAAGTATTGTGGTCCTTCTGTACGGTACAGGTGTTAAGTATGACAATTTATATTATTCGACACTCTTGCTGTCAATATATTATGTCGATATGATGGACTTACATTATTCTCGACTTATTACGCATCGCTGGTTTCACAATGGACACAAATTTCTAATTTATAACGACGATATTATATTACTTATTGTCGACGAAATATAATCGTCCGCGGTACGGTCATTCGCGTCATTCATATCACTATTGTAAATTTTCGACATTCACACTGTCAATATATTATCTTAATCTGTTTGTCTTATACCATTTTACGTATGGCGGGGATCACAATGAATCCAGTTTTTTGTACATAATCTTCATCTAATATTATTTATCGAGCCTGAAACGATAGGGATTTCCGGTACACGGAATGAGTTTTACAAATGCCCATGCAAAATTTTCCACTTATTCTGAGTCACATTGATTTTATTTTTTTGTATTATCCGAAGCCTTGCAGGGATGGCAATATGAACAATGTGTTGTACGTAATATCATCTAATGTTCTTTGTCAACTGTGAATTATTGTGGTGTTCCCTTAAGAAGAATGAGATACACATATGACCAGTCAAAGTTATCCATATTCTGTCAGCCTATTACATCGTTTTTATGACCCCTTCTACTATTCTCATCATCGCTGGGTTAACAAGGAACATTTTTTTTACACACAAATGTATCTGATATTATTTATAGCGGTATAGGTAAACGGTAATCCCATACGTCTAACGTTGTCTGCCAATGACCATTCAAAATTTTCCGCAATCACTATATCAATACATAATAAATATTTTATGGTCTTAAACTTAACTACGCATCGCGGATTTCACAATGAACACCGTTTGTTTCTACCGTAATGTCACGTAACGATATCTATGGAATGAGGTTTACATATGGCCTTTCAAAATTTTCCAAATTCTGTCACATAACTGCTTTGTTTTCATATATTATTCTACTCATCGCAGGTCTCGCAAAGAGCACCATATTTTTGTACATAAATGTCATCGAATATTAGTTATGGAGCCTGCAATATTACAGTATTCAGGTACCAGAACTTGCGATTTGGCAACGTGTCGTATTTACGATTTGTGGACTTATATTATTCTAAGCATTGCGGAGATCTTAAAGAACAACTTTCTTTTGTACATTAATTTCTTCTGTATCGATCGAGACTGGAATATTACGCAGTTCCCGTACATGAACTATCGTTTACATATGACGATTCAAAACTTTCTACATTCGTTCTTTCGGTTTAATCATAAAGATTAGATGAGCTTATATTATTCTACGTATCCCAGATCTCACAATGAACTCCACTTTTGAGCTTGGAGTTGGCGAAGTGCCGATACGTGGAATGACGTTTACGTACGACATTTAAAAATTTATAACTTTCACTGTGTTTATACATAATATTAATTTTATTGCCTTATAGAAATCTACGCCTCGTGGGGTTCACAATGAATACTATTTCTTAATACATAGATATCATTTAATATTATTTATCGATAATGAAATGTTATGGGTTTCCGTTACGTGGAATGATGTGTATATGAACTTTCAAAATTTTCCACATTCATTCTGACAGTCTAGTCATATCGAATTTATGGTCCTATGTTATCCTATACATAGCTGGGCTCAGAATGAACACAATTTTTTGTGCATAAACGTCATCTGTTATTGTTAATCAAGGATGAAGTATTATGGGTTTCCGGTATGTGCAATGACGGTTACATAAGAGAATTCAAAATTTGCCACATTCATTCTGTCTACATCATCACATTTCGATCTGCTTGTCTTACATTCTTCCAATAATGGAGGAGTTCACTACGAACAGAATTTGATGATAAATAACAAGCATCTAAATTATTTATCGAACTCTGAAGTACTAAGCTGATCCTGAACATGGAATGAGTGTTACATATTCCCTCTAAATTCCTCAACATGCACCTTATCAATAAATTGTATCCTTATGATGATCTTTTATCATTCTATGCATCGCCGTGGTCCCTCTAAATAAATTTTAATATATAACAATAGTCTACTATTATTTATCGACCCACAAATACTATGGTGTTCCGATACTTGGAATGATGTTCCCATATGACATTGAATTCATAGAATACATAGAGGACATAGAATTCACCGTATCAATAAATAATATTATTCTAGTGGACATATGGTATTCTACGCATCGCCGGGATCATTATCGGCACAATATTTTAATACATTATTGTGTTCTAATATTATTCATCGACGATGAAGTTTTACTGTTGCATGTGACACTTCGAAACTTTCGACATTAATTCTGTCCATATATCATATTGATGTGGTAGTCTTATATTGCTCTACGCATGGCCGGATTTACTACGAACAAATTTTTTTAATATATGACGACGATCTTATTTTACTTTTAGACCCTGAAATATTTCAGTGCTGCTGAACGTGGAGTGAGACTTAGACGTAGGGTGAGTTACTTAGGCTCTATGAAAGTTGACGACATTCACGGTGTCAGTTCTCTGATGGTCCTGTATTTTTCCAGGCAGCGCGGTATTCACTGTGCAAGAAATTTTTTAAATAAATAAACGATCTAATATTATATATCGTTCTTGAAATATTACGGTGTTCCTGTAAATGGAATGAGGTTTACGTATGCTCATTGAGAATTCTCGACATTCAATGTAACATTATATTATCTCTGTCTGATGGTCTTATATTATGCTACGCATCTCTGGGTACACAATTATTTAATATATACAGATATTTAATATATTATATACATATATTATATACAATTATTTAATATATACTTATTAATTATTTAATATATATTTAATATATTATATATAATATATTATATACAATTATTTAATATATACAGATACAATTATTTAATATATAACAACGGTCTAATCCTATTCATCTATCCTGAACTTTTAGGGAGTTCCGACGGGAAACGAGGTTTACGTATATTCCTTCAAACTTCTCGACTATCACCGTCTTAATATATTTTACCTCGATCTTTCTCAATTATTGTACGCTTTGCGGTGATCACTATAAGTACAATTATTTAATACACAACGCAGGTCCAATATTATTTAACGTCCCTGAGTTGTTACTGGCTTCCGTTATATAGTATCAGGTATACATATGCGGTTTGAAAATTCACGACATTCGGCGTGTCAATATATTGTGTCGAACTGTTGGATCTATACTATTATAAGCATCGGTGGAATCACTACGACCACACTGGTTTAAAATATAGAGACGAAATGATATAACTTATGGACCCTGAAAAGTTACAATGTTGCTGTAAGTGGATTTAGGTTTACAAACTTCTTTTCAAAATTTTCCATATTCATCCCGTCCATATACAATATCGAATTTATAGTCTCATTTTTCAGCGCATCGCGGGACTCACAATGAACACAATTCTTTTTTACACAACTTCTACCCAATATTATTAAGAAATGGAAGTAATTGTGTTTCGGTACGTGGAAAGGTGTTTACATATGTATCACCAAAATATTCCACATTCATTCTGTCAACATAGTCATATTAATTTTGTGGTACTCTACGCATCGCGCGAATCAAAATGATTACATTTCCTTTGTACATAAGTTTCACCTAGTATTATTTATCGAGCCTAAAATATTACAGAGTTACGGTACGTGGAATTTTGTACACATATGACAATTCAATATTTTCTACATTCATTCTCACAATATATCATATTGATTTTATCGTCGTATAAAATTATGTGTCTACGCATATCGAGTTTCACAATGAAAACCATCTTTTTCGTACATAAATACTAGTAATTATTACATCTAGTAATTTTTATCACGCCTGAATCACGACAGAGTTGCGATACGTATAATGTTGATTCCATATGTACATTCAAAATTTTTCACATTCATTCTGTCAATATCTCATATCGATCAGATGTTATGTGTTATGCTATGCATCGCGGGGATCTCAGCGAAACCCATTTTTTGGTACATTAGTATCATGTAATAGTTTTAATCGACTCTAGAATTACGGTCCTTCGGTACGGTTCGGTGCTTACGTTTGTCCATCTAATATTTTCAATATTCATTCTGCCAAATTATCATATCGACCTTATAGTCTTATTATAGTCTTATTATATTATTATATCATCGTTGGAATCAAATTAATCACCACTTTCTCGTACATGAATTTTATCTAATGTTGTTTATCGACCCTGAAATACTAAGGTCCTCATCGGATTTCATCGCCTAACAGTGGTCTACGCAACGCAAGGTTAACTGTTTCTTTATACAGACCATAATTTCTTTATATACAAAATATTATATAATGCTATCAATAGCGCATGAGATTTTACGGAGTACAGCAATGTAGAATTTACTTTATGTACGTCATTCCAAAGTTATTCACATTCATTCTATCAATATACTATTTCAATTTTATTACCCTGTATTACATTACGCTTTGGGAGATTAGCAGTGAAAGCCATATTTTTGTTCGTAAATGTCATTACAATATTATTTAATGCCCTGATTTGTTTCGGATTTCCGGTTCGTGGAATGAGGTTTACATACCATTCAAAACGCTCTACATTAATTCTGTCAACAATTTATATAGATTATAATCTTATATTATTTACTGACCCTGAAATATTATGATTCTCCAGCACTGACAGGTGCTTCCATATGATGTATCTAAGTTTTTGACGTTCAAACTGACAGTGTGTAATATCGATTTAATGTTCTTATATTATTTTACGCATCGCTGGTAACGCAGTTCGTGTAGATATTGTCTCTCGTCATTAATCGACTCTGAAAATTGAAGTTCCTCCAGCACTGATATGTGCTTGCATATGACGAATAATAATTTTCGACATTCATTCCATCAATATATCACATCGATCTGATGGTCGCATGTTACTCATCGCGGGGATCACAATAAACAACTTTTCTTAGTACATATATATGAACCAAAATAATTTATCATGCCTGACATTTTACGGAGTTCCGATTCGTGGAATGATGTTTTCACTCGATTCTCGATATTTTCCCCGTTTATTCTGACAACATGCCATATCGATTTTATTGTATTATATAATTATGTGCATCGCGGATTCACAAAGGGCAATCAATTTTGTACGTAAGTGAGGTTTACATATGACAATTGACAATTTTCCGAATAAATTATGTCAATATTTCTTGTCGATTCTATGGTTTTATACAGTTCTACACATCACAGGTTTCAGAAATTACGCCATTCTTTTTCAGAAAAATGTCACATGATATTATTTATCTGGCATATTATATTACAGATTTCTGATACCATTGAATGAGGTGGACGTTTAGCCACTCAAAATTTTGCACACTCATTCTGTTAACATGTGATAACGTCTTTTTCGACTTTTATTAATCTACGCATCGCAAATTTTACAATGAATACAATTTTTTGTGCTCAAAATATCTTCTAATACTATTCATCGAGCCTGTGTTATTTCGGAGTACCTGCACGTGGATTGAAGTTTACATATTATACGTCACATTTTTCCACATTTTATGTGTCAATAAATCAAACCGATTTTTGGTCATATATTATTCTATCCATCGTCGGGTACGCAATTAAGTCATATTTTTGTACATAATTGTCATCTACTATTACTTATTGTGCCTGAAATATAGTGAGATATCGCTACGCGAAACAAAGGTTACATATGACTCTTGAAAGTTTCCCACTTCCTTTATGTCAGTACATCATATCGATTTTTGGTTTTATATTTTTCAATGCTTCACAGGGTTTAAAATGAATACCATTTCTTTGTACAAAAGTATTATCTAATATTATTGAGCCTGAATGATAGTGGAGAATCTCTACGTGGAATGAGGTTACTACATGGCACTTCAAAAATTCCCACATTATTTCTGTCAATATATCATATCGATATCATATTTTATCATATTTTATATTATACTACGCAACACGGGTTCTCTATGAGAAAAGTTTTTTGTATACTAATACTATCTAATATTATTTGCCGAGCCTGAAATATTACGGAATTTCAGTAGTGATTATGAGGTTAACATTTACAAACTCAAATTTTCAAACATTCGCCGTAATAGCATATTAACTTAACTCTCTTGTATTATACGTATCGCGGTAAACACAACGATTACAGTCTTTAATATGTAAAGACATTCTATTATTATTTATCGGAACCGAAACATTACGGTCCTGCAGTACAGCTCGGTGCTTACCAATGATCATTCAAAATATACGACATACATTCTGTCAACATATTATCACTATCTTAGTATATCATAGATAGGATAGCTATGAACGCAATTTTTAATATATAACGACGATATAATACTATTCATCGTCTCCAGGATATTACGATGCTTTGGTAAGTTTCAGGGATTTCAGATGACAATTCAAAGTTTTCGACATTGATTCTGTTAATTTATTATATCGATATGATCTTCTATTGTTCATCTTCGTGTCATAGTGACCATATTGACCATAATCTCTTGCTATTTAAAGACGATCTATAATTAATTGCCTATATCGCATTATTACGATCTTCCGGTACTGTTCGGGGCTTATATATTACCATGTTAATTTTCGACATTCATTCCGCAATATATTACGGCTATCTGATGTTATCATAAAATTCTACGTAACGCGTGAATCAAAGTGAACGCCATATTTCTGTACATAAATGGCATTTAACATTATTCATCAACCTTGAATTATGACAGTCCACGGTACGGTTAGGGGCTTGAAAATGGCAATACAATATTTTCGACACTCATTCTATCTACATATCATAGGCGTCTCATGGACATAAATAATTCTGCGGGTTTCACACTGAACACCATTCGTTTCTGCATAAATTCTATCTAATTTTATTTATTCAGTCACAAATATAACAGAATTGACAGAAGATTACTTATGACGAATCATAATTTTCGTCTTTCATTCTGTAAATATATCATATTAATCTGATTGCTTTTACATCAAGGCGGGTATCAATGAATAGCGATTTATCTACATAAATGTTATCTAATTTTATTTATCGATCCTGAAATATTACGGTCCTCCTTTACTTGTAGATGCTAATATATGTCGAATCGAAATTTGCGAGATTCATTCTGACATTATAACATACCGATCTGATGATCTTATATTATTCTACACATCGCGGAATCCACAATGAATACAACTTTTTAGTATATAACCATGATCCAATATTCTATATCGTTCCCAAAATAATACGCTCCTTCGGTACGAATCGGGGCTTAAATATATTCATTCCAAAATTTCTACACTCACTTAATGAATAAATAATTTCCCTATGACTGTCTTATAGACTGTACGAGTCGTGATCACATGAGCATATCGTTTTATTATATAACGACAATCCAAAATTATTTATCGTCCCCCAAATAGTAGGTTCCTTCGTTACGAATCGGTACTTTCAATCATTCAAAATATTGTACATTAATATTATCAATATATTATCTCGAAATCATGGTCGCATATTATTCCACGCATCGCGGGGATTACAGCGAAAGAAATTTTTCTTAATATAACGACGATTCACTATTTTTAATCGTCTCCAAAATAATACGCTCCTCTGGTACGTTTCGGGAATTATATATGATCATTAAAGGTATCCTACATCCACTCCAACATTATTCTACGCATCGCGGAGATCATAGTGAACACAGAATTTTAATATATATATATTAAAATTATATCTATTACATATATATTAATATGTATAATAATATTGGATAAATAATATATAATATATATTTAATATATATTATATATTATATATATTATATTTAATATATATTATATATTTTATATTTTATATATATATTAAAATTCTGTGTTCACTATGATCCCCGCGATGCGTAGAATATATATATAATACGCTCCTCCGTTCGGTGCTTATATATGATCATTCAAAGTATTCCACATTCACTCTATCAATAGATTATCTACCTAAGATTGTTTTATATTATTGTAGGTGTCGCGGGGATCATAGTGAATAAAGACCTTCAACATTTAACGACGATCAAATATTATTAATTTCCCCGAAATCATATGCTATTCCTGTAGGTATCGCGGAATACATATGATCATTCAAAATTTTCTATATGCACTCTATCAATAGATTGTCACCCTCTGATGGTCTTATATTATTCGGCGCGTGGTTCACAATGAAACAATTTTTTAATATATAACGACGATCCAATACTATTAATCGTCTCAGATGTAGTGCTCTCCTTAAGGAAGGATCGAGGCTTGCATACGATAATTCCAAAACTTCTTCATTCACTCCATCACTAGATTACTTTCCTCAGATTACCTTATATTATTCCACGCATTGTGGTGATCACAAAACACACAATTTTTAATGTAAAGAAACAATTTTGTATAATTTATCGTCATGGAAGTAATAAGCTCCTTTGGTACCAATCACGGCTTACACATGTTAATCTGTAAACATTCTATGTGTCAAAACATTCTACAGGCATTCTATCAATATATTATATCTATCTGAAGGTCTTATATTGTTCTACACACCGCGGAGATCAAAATGAACGAATATTTTCATATGAAATAAGTATTATTTGTCGTCCCTGAAACAATACGCTCCTCCGTTACGTATCGGGGTTTACGTATGATCAGTCAAATTACTCTACATTCATTCCATTAATATATTATTTGGAACGAATTGTCTTAAATTATTTCACGCATCACCGTTATCCAAACGAACCGAATTTTTAATATGAAACGAAGATATACTATTACTTATGGTCCACCAAATTATACGCTACTTCTGAAAGTGGTTTACGTATGACAATTCAAAATATTTTACATTCGCTTTGTCAATAGATTTTGTGCTACGAACAGCGGAGATCTCAATGAACAGAATTTTGAAATTTATAACCAATATTATTTATAATATTCCCTGATATAATACCTTCTTCCGTTACGGATCGGGGTTTACATATGATCATTCAACACATTCTACACACACTCGATCAATAGGTTATATACCTCTGATTGTCTTAGCACCTTTCCAATATTATTTATAGTCCCCAAAACAGTACGTTACACCTGTACAGTCGGTGCTTACATACAATTCAAAATATTCAACATACACTCTATCAAAAAATTATCCCCCTGTGATTGTCTTATATTTTTCTATGCATCGCGGGTTCACAATGAACACAATTATTTAATATATAACGACGATTAAATGTTATTTATCGTTGCCGAGCTAATACGCTACTCCTGTACGGATCAGGACTTACATATGACATTCAAAGTATTCTACATATATTCTGTCATTATATTAGTTCTATCTCACGGCCTCATGTTATTCTATACATAGCGGGTATCACGAGGAACCAAACGAATTAATATTTAACGTTGATCTATTGTCATTTATCGTTGCCGAATTATAATGTTTCTACCGTACGCATCATGGAACACAAATGACAATTCAAAATTTTCGGCTTTAATTGTGTCAATATATTATCACGGTATTATAGTCTTATTAAATCTACGCATCGCGCGGTTGTCAGTGAACACAATTTTTTAATATATAAAAACGATCTAATATTATTTATGGCCCCGCAAATAATATGCTCATTACGTGAAGGGGCTTGAATATGATATATCAAAATGTTCTA